>JAZEWT010000013.1:19419410-19466443 GCA_036362905.1 Mordacia mordax
GGCGGCGTTGGCGATGGTCAGGAGCGGAGAGTAAAACCGCAGGGCGAGTGAACGGACATTGGTATTCACAGTAGGGCCGAGACAGGACGCACGCTTAAACTGCTGTTATTAAAGTGGATGATTAATATTTAAATAGGCGAATAAGAATATTGTCGTAGTGACATGACACGTTGCATGTTTTCACACCCGTGCGAATTAGATCGTTCGGTGGTTTATTTTAGCAATGTGAGCTTGTCATGTGCATGTCATGTGCATGTCAAAATGACGGGCGTGCGTTTGGAAAGAAGTGTCTATAACTATAAATTAACCTGAAAGTGATGCAATAGTGACAGGCAAACGGCTGTCAAGTACTGGAAACACTGCACCCGATTCATATCGAATTTATTTGCTACTTTTGCGGAATTGTGACATTTCCCAGGAAATGTGCAAAATACGTTTGCACCAATGTAACGATTGTTTAGCCCAATTTCCCATGTGGAATACAATTCACTTTCTACGGATTTGAGATTGAACGTTGCCATGTGCGCATTACCACCGTTCTGTGCATCAGGTGTGAGATTATTGGAGACCGTTCTTCCATTCTGCACCTGAGGATGCCTCTAACGTGAGGGCGAAACGTCGCGAGGTGGAGAGACGGAGCGATCGACGCGGCCGTCCCGAGAGCGCAGCTTTTCGAAGCAATCATCACGTTCTTCCAGTAAAACAGGCCCTCCATCAGGCACTTCGTTTAGTATCCATGCGAAACCGTGTAGGCCGGACTAAGTATCCATGCGAAACTGTGTAGGCAGGACTGTTCTGTGTCGGCCGGACTGTTCTGTGTCGGCCGGACTGTTCTGTGCCGGCCGGCTCGCCCCCTCTTAGGCGAGGGGGGCGGAGCAGTCCCGTGGGCCTGGGCGACTTGTGGCGTGCGCGCCTTGTAGCAGTGCAGGCCGCCACGAAGCCCGCGACGTCGGCGGCCACCGAAGGCCACCGGAACCTTCGCCTCGGGAACTCGAGCGGTCCCGGCGTGCGCCGTCAGGTTGGAGGCGTAAGGCCACGTACGGCCGCGTAAGGACTTGTGGGCGCGCTGACCTTGGTACGTACAGCAGATGGGGTGGGCACGACCCCGGGGGGGGGGGGGAGGGTGCAGGGGCTGCCCCAGCGTTGTCACTCCGAGACTGCCTCAGCAATTTCGACGAGGCAGAATAGGCAGACTATGACGAACTTCATGCCTTGTTTCAACAACAAATACTTTAAAGTACACCTTAGGACACAAGATATCCAAATGACGGGCACCAACAAGCATAACAATAATGACCGCATTATAACAGATAAACAAATAAAGTAGAACTAGGAAGGGAAGGAGTGACGAATGAAAAATGCAAGTCGGGCTAAAAGTGTCAAGCAGTGGCTTCGAGAAGTGGATGAGCCAAGGAAGGCCCAAAAAACAGTTTAAAGTCAAACGATCGTAAGAGCTAAGTAAAAAATAACACAAAAAATATTAAACATCTTCCACTGCTAGACACGTGTAGAGAGTAATAATAGCCTTCTATGAAACCAAATGACAAGGTAACCTCTTACAGGAAGGATTTTACAGGTTTGGTAGAATATTCTCTGCAGCAATAGTCGGTGCTATGGGGACTATATGAGAGCTGTATATATATGGACCAATGCAAGCACCTCAACTGAAGATGAAAAGCTGTAGTTTAAATATGCTTAACATGTGTTTGTTTAAAATTGCATGTTGACAATTAGTACGCTCAATGACGTATCTCGCTGCTGCATAGGTTAATAGGCCTGCTGAGTACATTGCCCTAACTGCCCTGCAATCTACTGGCGTCACATCCTGGATATGGCCCCGCCTTGCGCCGTGTCTGCCAGGACAGGCTCCAGTCTCCCGCGACTCCGTACCGATACCAAACTGAACATTATAAAAAGATACGACGGTTGCCAGGAAGTAATCACATTAGAATATAAACACCAGGGCCAATTAACATTCTTTACCATGTTTGTAAAATCAGCTAGAGATTGTGAATTGCAGCGCAACACCTTTTTTTTAAATACTTGCTGCATTTTTCTTGCATTAGAATAATAATGTCACTGTGATACTGTTCCTTGCATGAAACATTAAGCGTGTCGACTGTGTATTTATTGTTGCGTTTGATAATGTAAACTGTACAGAGTTTATATAATAAGATTATTTGAACTTCGACAGCGCTAATCACCCGAGGCTCACAAAGCGCTACGCAGAGCTGTGGAGAGAACGGCATGTCAACAATAACATCCATACACTAAAGAATCTGTTAAACACACTTGGCATTGTATACAAACTTACAGGTATTCATATTTCACACTGAAGTGTTGATGCCCTCTGATATGGGCGAACTATTCCTAATCCTCTTAGATTATGTTTTCATACGGTTCTCAAGTAACACACTGCAAGCGATTAGCTATATTATGGGGGATCAGAGAGCCCTTTGTATTTGCAAAAACACAATCGCCCCATTTTCAGCTATCTTGACAAATGGCACACTCCAGTCGGCACATTTAATCAATACAGAAAATGATTAGTCTCGCTTCAATGTGCCCATGAATTATATTGGGCACATGGTGGGCTGCAACCGCTTTGGCCAAGAGCGTAATGATCTCATTTGTTTGAAACCCACCCTCACTTCCTGCCAGAGGTCAGCCTTCATTCACTTCATTACACAACATTAACTGAAAGAGACTTCAGATGTCAATTAATCTCTACAGCTGTTTTTTTTTACGTCCCACCTTCACCCTTTTGCCTCTATGTGAGCCATGCAATTTGATTTCAGAATTAATGTCGGCACATTCTCCTGAAAATATGTGAAGCTTTACCTGCTATACGAAGATTTACATCATTGCCTCCTTGTTTAATGCTGTAAAAGGCACATTAGTCGCACTTAAGTAACCTCAGCCATTTTACACATTAAAGTTTTTTACTTTCCTGGGCCAAATCAAGCCAAGACATATTTCAATGCCATTTTTGTGCTGATTAACACAATTTATCCTTGTGCACTATCTCTGCCGGGATAGGCTCTGCCCCACTCTAACTCATACAAAATTGAGCGGGTACTGACACGGAGCTTATTTATTAAGTGCTTATATTATTTGGATAAAACAGCTTGTTTTAAGGTCATCGCTCGACAGCTGGTGGAGTAACTGCAAGGCGGTGTTGCAGTTACTGCACCAGCTTAAAATAAATGTTCGTTTCCCCAAAATGGATAAACTTAACGTGGAGAGAATTTCTAAATAGGGTAATTTGACAAGGTAAGATCTACAGTCCTGCAACAATTGCGAGCTTACACCACTGCTGACCGAAGGGATTTCCATGGCGGGGAGATCAAGAGATTCCCACTGAAGGATATTAGCCTATCCTTAAGATATGTGCCTATTGTTTTATTATCACGCTGAGATATCAAACTGCCAATCTTTGGAGTGCAAGTCTCGTGTGCTGACCATGAACACCTTGGTGGCATTCCGCGAATCTGACTCAGCCTAAAATGAGAACCTTAAAAAAATACACGAGGATATCCAGGATCCAGATAGGTGGAGGAAGAGAGCTTGGGGGCAATCGGCCAACCAAGGTGAACCAGGCAGTTAAATCCGATGTGTGTGCGTGAGGAACGCTAACGATTTTCTGAACCGGTCCTGGGCGTCCCGTAGATAGACTCAACCTCAAATGAGTACCTAGTGCTGTGTGTAAACATTGCCACAAGAAAGACAAAGGCGGCCAGGTGTGCTACTGGGCACCCACCCCCTCGTGTGCCATGCTTACCTTCACAGGTGCTACTCACTAACAGCACTTGACCCTACAGTCTGTTCACTGTTTTTGTTCTTAGGGGAGTTCCATAAGGCATTTACACATCAGTACTGGGGATACAGAGGTGGGTAGTAGGAAATTATCATGAATGGCCTTGATATGTGGCCAGTGGCAGTATATAGAAGACATGGGTTGTGTATGCAACAAAGGAGAGGACACATTTAATTAGTATTTGCCGTACATCTCAACGTTCAAATAGTACCTGCAAATTACCGAATTGAGATTACACATAGTAACATTATCTCCTTATTGCGAAAAACATTGGTAGGACCCTCCTGAAAAAAGTCTTGACACTCAATAAGACGTGTCCGGTTAGGTATAAATCGAAGTTTTGAGGTTATAAGTAAGTCAACGACACCTATGCTACCGCTAAACAGGTATAGCACATTTCAGTTTTGCTATTCAGCTAATATAAAACCAAGAGTATGTCAGATAATATACTTTTATTGAAATATAACAAATGTAAACAGACTACAAAATGCGCAATTCCCGAGCGTCACCCCGGGCTTGACTTTTTACAACCCAACATGAGTATGTTATTTCCACCGTCATCAGCCATGATCTGTCTACTGCTAGACTAATGCTTCTCCATCAAATCGCCATATCTGTGACCCTCGGCTGAAAAGCGCTCTATGAATGCAATTATTATTATTATTATATTCCACGCTCTGGTGACAGCAATCCATCCAGAGTCTTGCCACGAGGTGATCTCATTGCTCCATTTCGCCAATGGATGTCCTCTCGGTAATGTTTCCTCCCGTGGCTGCCGCCACATCATTAGTCTGCACTACAGGCTATCGTCCCTTCAAACGCCGTGCCCTACCTCAAACCCACTTGCGCTCCTTGACAGGTAATAATACGTCTTCGACGTGGGTTTTCTCGTCCACACTCTCTTGAACGCCTTCAGATTTTTTCCCACTATCCGGTATGGATGCTCTTGTTTGTGCCATTTCAGTGCGATCGCTTCCCAATCAGCTGACTGTTGCGTTCACGATGACTTTTGTAAACCGTTCATACTCATGTGACAAGAGACTGATGGATTTGTAATTACTCAAACACCACCAAATTCATCGGGCTTTACCATAGCTCGCCTCCATGCCTCTGTTTCTGTGTCTCGTCCCCAACCAAGCATGGAATTTGTGAACGTTATACATTGTGTTATTATTATATTATTTTTCATACATATTTTTTACGATTAAAGAAACAATGTAAAGCATTTTTATTGAGGTTGTTTTCACTACTGTGTAAAGATTTGGTGAATATTTCCTATGCACTCTTTCTCAACTTAAAATGTAAAACCCTGCAGGGAATCTGCAATTGTACCCAACATACATTAAGATGTTCTATTATCACGACAAGTTGGCTTATAAATCCTCAAGAAGCCATTTCCAAAGTTCCACTACTATAATATACTTTAATATATAATAATTAGCATTTGTTTTCAACAGCTTTGTCTTTTTACACCAGGGCACCAGTTTTTGAAAAGGGTGCCGTACAAATGTTCATTGCATTGGCATAACAGCAATCTTGCTGATACAAAAAAAAAAGCCTCTCGGATTATTTCTGCTGGCGTGAAGTCATTGTCTGTGCCCAGTTGGTCTACTTTGTGAATGGGTTGTGGTGGACGCCTGCGATAAAGTTCGATCGGAAACAACAGCGAAATATTAAATTCCCATTTCCAAACAGATCAAATGCCTAACACTCCACTTTAAACATATTGTCAGACACTTCAAAGTTCCCAAATAACCGATTTGAGCTCTAAAGAGAAAAAAAACCCTTCTTTAGATATTCAAACTCAGAATTAAATCAATAGAACTTACGTCAGTGCCTCTAATGTTGTTTAGTCAAAGCTGTTGGTGAGAAGGAATGTTGTAATATAATGGGAACAGTAAGGCTTCCGCTAAAGGAAGCTTTCAGAGAGCCCCTTTGGACAGTATTTGGCCTACTCTTCTCCACTTGCCAGATGTCTTTAGAGAGGTGGGAGTTCCCCCAAACTTTACCTCACCACGCTCAAGCTGCCCATAGATTCACTCTTGTCCACTCATCATGTACTGAACTATATGCTGCTGAGTGAGCAGAGGTTGGGTGGATTTCATTTATAAAACATTTCAACTGCCTCGCTGGAAGACTAAGTCCAACTGTGTCCAATGTGCTAAATGTTATACCACGGCAGCATACATCGTGCACACAGACACCATGTAATACGGTAATGTGCTCGAAGTTGACTATGCATTATTGGTATAAAGAAATACACTGGAAGTGTACCACATGTTAATTGCTTTTTAAGCTGATAATATAAAATGACATATTAGCTGGAGAAAATGTGCTGCTTAAGGCTGTGCTTAAAAGATGACTCGTATAAACATGCATTAAATAATTATGTGCCCCTGCTGAAAAAAATATGATACACACAAATACATTAGCCTGGTAAAATGCATTTGTTATGTAGCATTTGTGCATAGGTGTTATTTGCCATCATTGTTAACGCCTTTTTAACATAGTTTTTTTTTGTTAAACATTCCTTGAAAGTTACATAAAACGTGTCTTGAGCTCCGAGGATGCCATCTGTCTGCAATCCTGTATCAATATTTATTTATTTCCCTGCTCATATTCTCTCTCGTTCCTCCGACCCAGCTGAACTCTCGCTCCCTGCGCCAGATCCCAGCTTGGGGAAGCGCCGTTATAATGTGCGCGCGTGTTGTTCACTCTGAGGATGAGTACCCTGGCTCGTTACGTTTTTTAATTGTCGCTCCCAAAAAAAACAGCGTTCATTTCCACCCCTTAACGTTTGAATATCGTAGTAAATCTCTTTTCTTCTAATGCACATAAGCACCTTGGAATTCCAAGATAAATTTTCGAAGAATTTTGATTCCTGTGTGATCTCATGGAATAAGAAAAAAATGCTTAAAAGGTCATACACTGGGCATAGTTAATAAATATGTGAGACAGCATTAATCGGTACATGGATGGATTGAAAATAACTTGAAACTTGATATTTGGCAATTAAATTTTTATATTTTTACTATTCGTGTAAAATGAACTGGGCCATAGTTTGCCCATCCCTGGCTCAGAGATGAATAGCACATTTTTGTTAATTTATTTAGCTAAACTCGGTGAGACACCAGGATAGCCTCATTGGCAAGAGTGGCAAGAGCTACATGGGTCACCAAAATAACAAAACACGTAATGCAACGAAACAGGTCAAGGAGAAAAGAAATCGGAGCAGATCATAAAACGTTCCCGGAGCAATGAGAGATACAACATGAAATACTGAATTCCTAGTTATTCGCCGGAATATATTCCAACCAGCTCCCACCATCCAAAGACACGCTGCTATATAGGTTAATTAGCCTGCTGAGTAAATTGTCCCGAGTGCCTTGCGATGCACTGGCGTCACATCCTGGGTGTAGCCCCGCCTTGCGCCCTCTGTTTGCCGGGATAAACTCGGGCCCTCTGCTACGCTGTGCAGGCTTATGCGGGTATTGATAATGATGATGATGACACAATAACATATGCTGTCACACTGTGGCTGTCAAAAAAAAAGACCTTTTAAGCATTCATCTTAACATTTAATTAGAAAATTACACATTGGCATATTTGAACAAGCCCCGTTGATCTGCTTCGTGTCTCCAGGGTCGCTAACACCTCCCTTGGTCCTTTGGCTGGTTTGTTTGAAATTAGTGGGGAGCAGCTGCCTTTGGGAATCTGTGGCCACTCCTCACTCAATGACCACATGCCCCAGATAATGCACGGATGACTGCAGCAGATGGCACGTTGGGGGGTTTTGCCTTAAATTTGCCCTCTAGAACTGCGATAAGCTGAGGTTCAAGCGAACCGAACGCTCATCAAAACTTTGGCTGTTATCCTCCAGATAAATCAAACAGGTCTCCCACTGAAGCTCTGTGACCACCATTTACACAAGGCATTGGAAAGTGGCATTCATGCCACCTAGAGACATATAAAAATGCTGCTAAGTTTAAAAAGTCCCTGCAGGGTCCTAAACGTGGTTAAAAGCTTAGATTATATATTGAAGGGTATTTTCCAAAATCCCGTGAAAAGGTCCAGTGTAGTAAATAATTTGTCTCCGGCCAAAATATCCAAAGATTCGTCAATTCGTGGTAACAGGTACGTGTCAGCTATCGGGAAGTTGTTAAGCTGCCAAAAATCAATTCTAATCTGAATTGAACCATCTGATTTCTTTACAAGCACAATCGGTAGCCCCCGTGGGCTGGTGAACCTGGTTATATTCCACCGAGCTCTTTTTTTAATCCTATACAAGCCCTGACAGTAATTCTTCCCTTGGCCCTTGAGCAAGTTTGTTTCTACTGTAATTAGCAGACAGCACCTCTCAATGTCCCTCACACAAAAAAAACACATTATTCCCGATTTATAAAATGTAAAAATCGCTCGTGGCAAAGTTTGGCATTTGGACGAATATTTTCAACCAAATGTAAAGCACCCAAAAAAACTTTGTAAATCTATTTAATTCCACCTTGCCAGCAGCCTGGTCATCCTTTGGGGACATATTCTCTGATTTCCTCCATGCCTCCCACCCACCAGACAGCCAAGAATATGGCATGATAGCAGGTCGTAAAAACAATTGTTACTATGTTTTAATTCCAAAGCATATGTGAGCAATATTATCAATGAAATTCATTTTTAGATGAGGCATGACCTAACCCAAAAAATGAATTTCATTGATAACTGTTACTTTGATTGATTTTTGGCTATGTAATTTAAGAAATATGCGGTAGTATATCATCAATAGTCAGCAATATGCTAAATAACTGATTCAATGTCATCTTTGCTTCCAAAAGCTGGGCTTGCGGGAGCAATGCTGCTCATTCATGGAGGCATCTTCATGCGTTCAGTGACTGAGTGCTTGTGATTGAGTGAACTCTGTGGTATTATAAAAGTGTCTTTTTCACATTATCACCTCCCGGATCCCTCCCTTCCCCCTTTCTCAGAGTTCAGCGTCCTATCATAGGTAGCCCTGCCTTGTGTCCCGTGTCTGCTGGGATAGCCAGAATCAAACATCACAGCTAATATCACGCTACTATAGCGCATCCCAAAAACAAAGATCCCCCATATAGCCTTAACAGACTTTCGGATCAGGTGCAGTTAGCGAACACCTATGGCAATGTTTACACACTGCACTAGATACGCATTTGAGGCTGAGTCGACCTAAGGGAGGCCCAGGATCGGTTCAGAAAATCGTCACTGGTGTTGGTGGCCGTGAGCGGGGTTCGTACTCGGGTCATCGGGTTTGCAGCCCAGCGCGATAACCGCTGGGCCACCGCTTCCCCTTATCACACACACACACGCGCTATACAATGATTTGGTGATGGGTGACAGTTCCCAACGGCGAGGTATGCGTGGACGTCATCACGCAGACGTACGTGGGGGGGGGGGAATCGGGCCACGCACGCGTACTTGGCAGCGTGCCGGCAAGTAAGCCCAGTAAAACTTATCAATCAGTCTAACCAACGACGAAACGCTCTGTGAACAAACAAAAACACTTCTTATATCACGGGCTTATATCATAGTGCGTAATAAAGTGACGTTCACACCGGTGGGCTCCTACATTGGAGCAGCATAGGCAAAATGTCAGGGTATGTCGTTACGTAAACACATACATATGGTCTATAAAACAAAACACATAACTCCTATGCCCAGAACTTCCTGCATCAATATACAAACACCAATCAAATGTGAACAGTGCAGTGAATAACGAATAGATCACATCGGTCTCCAAAACACGCAAACATTTCACATCGCTGCCGTTTTGCACAAACAAAAAATATGAGCGCAGGGAAGACTCCAGTGTTGTGACATTATTTAAAATCTTCCAACGCACAGAGAGTGTTTTTCATCCTGTAACCCACTAATTCGAATATTGACCAGCGCCACGCTCGGCCGCCAAATTCGTGACAGCTGAGAACATCCTTGCTGCTCAAAAAATGCATTGCATGCACGTGCCTTATTATATAATTGAGTTACAAAACATGTCCTGAATTATTTTTGGTCGTATGCGTGTTTCTTTAATTAAATGTCTTACCTGGATAAGCCATTGAGATGACATCTCTGATTTGCAAATGTGAAATCAATGTGTATCTATTTACACATTTTAATTGTCATAAGGAACGGTTATCTTCGTAGCTTTTGAATCGACAATAATCAAATGCCATAAAATATATGACACTTAATTATTACGTAGATTTGCAACTTTAAGAGTTAATTTAGCAACGTAAAAAATGTAATCTGCAAATTCACGTTTAAATCGGTACCAGAAGTCAATAGCAAGCATCGATCATTTGACATATTGTTTACACTTTTTTGTAGTCACCGTAACATGCAATAGCAGCAATATTAGCACATGCTAGAATTACGTATTCCGTGTAATAATGCGTTTCCACATGAGATTTATTTTCTCAATTCAACTGAAATCCCCTTGCGTCTTCATAGCATTCAAACTTTGCAAGAATCAGACCATGGAGATGGGACTTAGAAGTGCTACAGCAATGTGTTCAGATCAATAGGTTGGTAAATTAAGCACTAAATTGTCCACAACATTGCAAAACAATCATCCTCCCCAGAGCTGACGAAGTTAATTCAGAGTATTGCTCAAGAAGCACCATAAAACTATCAATACCCTTGCCTTGCCAGCTATTTTGGAACAAGTGTTTCATGACTCCCTGAACGAAGTGCATCAGTTTAATGGGAAAAGTCTACAACACCTATGCTGCTCACATTATTTCTAGCGAGGCAGGAGTATTGATCAGGATTTTGTCTGCAGACACTCCGACATGTCACACAAACACCTTCCACTACAAGACGAACCGCAGCTCAAAATCTCTAAGCCACCATTAACATGAAGGGGTGCAAGACATTTATACACAACGCTGCTGTGCTTTTAATTTTCTTTGTGGTATAAAGAGGCCATCTGTTCAAACCTTTTGTTTTTCAAGCTGCAATACTAAAAGTATGAGATCTCTTTTTTTCTTCACGTTGGTTAACTTCAAGGTGAAGCAAAGAAAACACACTCAAAGCATTTCAATATAACGTTGAAACAATGCTTAAAGCTAATACAAATGTAACTGTCGGCAAGGTGGTGCAGCAGCAACACACAGAACGCCTGCGTTCACTTCGTGATATGGGTGCCTTTCTGTCATGAGTTTGTATGCTCTCCCCTTGCTCCACATAAGTGTTTTCTGGGTTCTCTTGTTTCCTCACATAGCCAGAAATACATACAATATACCTGAGACTAATTCATTCCAAGGTTGAAAAATGACCTGCATATTTGTGCATTTGGGTTAAACATTGCAACATCTACCCCTATTACAATAACTTTACTGGCTGTAAATAATAATTTTAAAAGGTTTTAATTTTTTTTCCGGTGAAAATAGAGTTGTTCTTATTGCAAACAAAAAACACACACATGGCAAAACATGAAAGTAATCTTTTGTTTATGTTTTACCACAAACATGAGCGTGTTTTTTGGAAACTTAATACCTTGTGAAAGGTGTTTCCTTGGAGTTCAAAGATCTTAACACCTGCATTATTGCGCGGGCGGCGCAGTGGCGCAGTGAGTAGCGCTGCTGCTTCACAGCAAGAAAGTCCTGGGTTCAGTTCCCTGCTCGGGTGCCTTTCTGTGTAGAGTTTGCTAGTTCTCTCCCTATGCCCGCGTGCGTTTTGGCCGAGTACTCTGGTTTCCTCCCACCGTCCAAATACACACTGCTGTCTCGATTAATTGTCCTGCGGAGAAAAATTCCCCAAAAACGTGCCCTGCGATGTATTGGTGTCACACCCTTGGTATAGCCTCACCTTGCGCCCTATGTCTGCCGGGATAGGCTCCGGCTCTCCACGACCGTGTACTGGAATAAGCGAATACTGTTACTGACTGTATTTTTGCCAGAAATGGTAAAGCCTTTTGTTTTTTTACTCCATCGGTATACTTGCAAAAACGTTACATTCATGAGGTTATCATGGGTGAGCAAGCAGCACATCATAAATAATAACAACAAACTCTTTAAAACCTGGGCTGGTAGATTAGCGCTATGGCAAGTCATTTGCAATCGCAAGGGTACAAGTTCAAATACTGGTTGGGGGTGACAGCTCATCATAGCTTTGGAATTAATGAATCGAAAGTAAACAGTGGTTGATTTATAAAGATATTCATCCTCAACATAGGAATGTGGACTTTACACCACTTTGTCAATGTGGGGATCGAAAGATAAATGCTTCATCAATGTTAATGAGCAGGAAATCGCAATCACTTTTTATTACAATTAATATTCACAGCCCTCTCTCAATCTGCGCTTGAGTGATGGCCTCCTAATTGTGTTTCGTTTATGGGGGTGATTTGGCCATACTTCACCATCCTGTTTAGTGTGCACTGAAGAAGAAGCACTCCACTCAACATCATGGATTGTTCGGTTTAGTTACAGTATTATTTATTGCTAATTTACAAAGATTTGAACTATATTTATTACCCATCTCTACATTTGAAATTGTCTGAGAATAGCAATAACATTCCTTGAGAGATTTAAAGGCATTAGTGAACAATGTTATTGAACGAAACTATTTATATTATTCTGTTCAATTTAAGATGATGCAATCATTATTAAACATCTGCATAAGGCGCAAGAGAGCGGCAATCATTATTTCCATGCACCAGTGAAATAGAGATATGGCAATACGTGCCTAACTGACAAAATAAGGAAATACAATCAAAAGTACTTCTTTTTACCTTTACGTACGATTGAATAGTTTCAGTTTGAGAGGAATTAACAGAGTTGGTTCTATAACAAAGTCAACTTTCTGCCTCTATCTCGTTGGAAAAGCCACCAATTTTTCCTGTCGCAGAAGGTGCCGTGTTATACGGCGGTGTATCTCTCTGTTGCCCCGCGCACATCCATCGGGCGAGTGAGATTTTGGGGAGAGTCACCGAGGGCCTCTGCTTTTCGATGCCATCAATCCGTGTATAATAACCTGACTGGCAGTGACCCTTGACCCGCAGCTGGCTTCTCATATATTTGAGAATTGCAAGTCCAGGGGGTGCTGGAGAGAGGTGAGAAAAAAAGAAAGCAGCGAGTTATAAATCGAGGTTTCCCTCGGATACCATTTCGTCTGGTTTTCGACTAAAAAACTGAAAGTGTTTGAAAGTCGTTCATATTTTTATTATTTATTGAGCGTTTCAATAGATACGATTAACATCAATTATTATGAAACAAACCTAAAGTGTAACATATAAAATGTGTAAGCATGTTCTCGAGTAAAATTAAGCTTAAATCGTTGACATAAACAATTAAAGAATAATCTCAACGTAAAAAAAAATTAACGGAGTGATGAAGACAAATTCTGGTGTATCACTCCACACGTATGACATTTACGGCAGGAACTGAACTGTAGTCATTGGTTTCATCGTGCGGTGCCCTAAATAATGTATGGCTACATTGAGCCACCCCTTTATCAACTCACACTGCCCAGCAGTGTGGAGGATGCTCAGCAAGACTCGACAAACCAAAGGGGGTGGGGGTCTTCATCCAGCAGTGTATTGACAAAGGACTGACAAATATATGTCTCTAATAATAACTAAACCGTTTCTTAATCTCCAGCAATTTTACTACGGCTGAATCTGCAAAGCCAACAGTTAAGCTTGGGTATTCCCAACTCAACTATTCCACTCTTTGTTCAGAGCTGTTATTGTTCAGAATAATTGCTCTGTGTCTGCTGAGAGAACCCACATTTCTTTAGGGATCAAAGAAGAACACACGTTAATAAGACATTCCAAATAGGCTTAAACACACTTCAAATTCATTAAATGTTGAAATGAAATAGTCAAGTAACACTATTCCGTTCAGTGCCATTCAATTGTAGCCATTTTGAGAGCCACCGGTAGCACCGCTCGAGTTGTATGCAACTGTCATGCATTTATAGGTATTGTGTATATACTGTAGCGATTATATTATCTGCACTGTCTACATGAAATATAGCCTATGCTGTATACTCATACAAATATTCACATCTCGTAAAATAATACAAATTACATTTTACATAGTTTGTCCGGTAGATAGTTGTTATATACGCGGGAAGGAACCGTTGAGTGATATAGCTCTTTTTAACAGTTGTCCAGTGGGATGAAGTAAGCAAATTACAATTTCTCAGGGCACAGGGGGCTGCTATTTAGTCAGGACAACTAACCTAGGAAGCACGCGTTTGGACTGTGGGAGGAAAACCGAGCACTTGGAGAAAACCCACCTGGACACAGGGAGAGAATGTGAAAGGCACCTGCAGCGTGAATCAAACCTTGGTACCCGGAATCGCGTTGTTGAGAGGTGGCACAGAAACTCAGTGCACCACCGTGCACCACCGTGCACCACCGTGCACCACCGTGCACCACCGTGTCGCACATACAACAACGTCTCAAAGCGATGTGTGATAATTACCAATAACCCCAAAGTGTTTAAACCCTAAAGAAAGAATAAACTCATGAACAAGGTTATTAAGTGCATATATTAACAAAATAACGATAAAATAAAACAAATATAAACAAAGAAATACATCATGACAAGTGTTTAGAAAGACATTTCATGACCAGCATCATCAGTAAGATTTTTAAGGTCTAAAACGCATTGAAGCAATTCAAGTGACAGAATTAAATTACGATAATTTTCACTTAATAAGTGACGCAGCATTTTGTTTTTTTGTGTTGCAAATGCAAGATTAAGGGGTAGATTATTCTTCGAGCTTCCTTACCAGTGGCGAATTATAGAAAGACATTTATCGGAAATGAACATTAGACAAGGCAATTCCCAAAACAAATCCCATTCCCAAAACAAACGCACAAGCGCTCCGAATCTGAACACGAAATCAAACTGGTATGTTGTTATTGCTTGCTCGTGATGCCTATTGATGATTGTTTTCAATTGCATATTCTTCACGTGACTAATGCAAGTAATAACTCTAAAAGTCCGTTTTTGTCCTTACCTTCCACTATGAACCAGTGAAATATAAACCCGCGTGTAAATGGTATGGCTTCTATTTATATATCCATTGTGGTTAAATGGCGTTTAAGACTAACAAATTTGATTCCATAATAATTTTGTAACAAGATGTTGATGAAAAGCAGCACACAGATGTACATAAAGAAGTATTTTGTTATATATATATAAAATCCGTGTGCATTTACCCGCCGTAACATATTGATCAGAAACAGGCACGAGCAAAATAAGCAACACAAACGCGGACACAAACGAGAAGAATGGAGGAGATGTACGCGCGCCATTACGCCGAGACGGAAAGATGGATCAGGACACAGATGCACAAGAGAGACATCATATTTGCCGTTAAGGAGAGTGAGTGGAGCTTGCGCGGGACGCGCAGTTAGAAGGGACGGACGAGAATGGAGATGATATGGCAACGAAAGGCGCTGCAACGCCCGAGAGAACATCCGCTGTGGAGTCGGAGAGATGAGGTGAGGTGAGACGTGCGAAGGAGTGAGATGGATTGTGACATCGCAAGCTATCGAGGGGATGATGGTGAAGGCACGGGAAGACCTTCAACCAGTCGTGTATATACCTAGTCCTAGTGCATATACCATGTACATACCCAGCATGTACACCACGGCTGCTTACGATGATAACGAATGTATCTTCTTTCATCAAATGTCTCCTTTTTGTTCCTCCCACACTTTCAGACGTCCTCCGTCTGATGATACCGACTGCCGTTTGATACCTGCACGGCACATTAATGAGCATGAAGTCGGAGTGAGTATATTCATTAGATAACTATCTGACAAACTACGCTACCATCATTTTCCGTGCGTGCAAGGAAATATCGAGCGTTATTCATGGTAACATTTTAAAATTATTAATAGCATCCACCTAATCAAATTACAATCAGAATAGTACTTTGTTTGTGAAGAATTTTTAAAATAATGGCATAACATATCGTGTGATTTAAAGTGTAAAGTACGTCACGATCGTGCAAGCTAACGAAGAACTATACTTCACTTGCAAGTATAATGCAACAGCATTCCACATTGGTCATCAGGTCATAAGCCCTACGCTGCCTCCATTCTTACCTATTATCATGGCAAAATAAACATCCCTCTTTAGCAGTGGTGATGATCGCCTGGTGTAATATTCAGAGACTAATACCCATTGAACTTATCATCCCAAACAATAGCGTATGGCATGCCATAAACGTTAGTTTTTCAAAAAATTATAACAAATGTAAAACCATATAGAGCATTCTACGCTGGAACAAATGGGTATGATATGCAAATTTTCGTCGAGTACCACACACTATGTCATGTGTTTTGAGCAGGTTCCTCATTACCCTTGCAGCCAGAAGATTAGCTTGTCCACACGTAAATCCATCAAAACAGGAATGGACGAAGGAAGCGTGTCTGTGTTAAGCATCGCAAACAGAAACTCATTATCCCGCAAGGTCAATTCAAGATTACTATTGCTATCATTTAAGCCCCAAGGCAGGTCAGGACATAGTAACATTAATAGTGAATGCCGTTGCTTGAAATTTACGAAACAACTGCTGATTTACATTTATCACTCAGTGTCGTGAATGAATATCTTAAAAGGCATGCGCTCTATTGATTTGAAAACAAATTAATTAACCTAGGCAGCACCGTGTCTTTGGACGGTTTCCTGCCATCGTCCAAAGACACGCTGTTACGCACTACCCTTGATCTCGACCACACCGCTGTCGAGGTTAATTGTCCTGCTGAGTAAATTGCCTCCAGTGTCCTGCGATGTACTGGAGTCCTGGGTACAGCTTGGCCTTGGGTCCTATGTCTGCCGAGATAGGCTCTGTCCCAGGCCCCTCCCCTCACGACCCTGTACAGAATTAATTCTCTCATCTCATTGTCAGAAACCGCTTAGTCCAGTAGAGGGTCGCGGTGAGCCGGAGCCTATCCCGGCAAACACAGGGCGCAAAGCAGGGATATATCCACGATGGGACGCCAGTCCATCACCGGGCACTGCGGGCAATTTAGTCTGCAAGCCAATTAACCTATGCAGCAGCATGTTTTTTGGACTGTGGGAGGAAACCGGAAAACCCACGCGGACAAGGGGAGAGAACTTGCAAACTCTACACAGAAAGGCACCCGAGCCGAGATTCGAACCCGGGACCTTCTTGCTGTGAGGAGGCGACAGCGCTACTCGCTGGGCCACCGTGCTGCCCCAGAATTAAGTGGGTGTTGATAATGATGAAACAAATCAACATGAAGGTCAGAGCAGACAAGCGCCTCTTGTCTTTGTACAATTGGCATATTAAATTAAAAACGTTTTATATATATATATATATAATAGACCACTCAGTAGACTCTGCTGGAGACTTCTGCACTGTGAGAATAAATTAACATACTGCATGTGTAATGCTGTTGACATTACAGCACTGTTATAAAAGATTAGGGATTAAGAATATTCCTTTTGATCATCCCATATTGTAAGATATCACACAAGACGGAAACATCCTATCTAATGCAATAAAGTAAACGTGCATAGAAGCGCAATGTTAATATAATACATATATAGCTAACTGCAGTGTGCATCAAAACAGTAACGATGTTCATGGTGTTATTTAGAGACATATATCAAAGATATTACAAAAAAAAATTTGCATATTAAATCTCGACAGTTCGTATTCAAAATATGTTTTTATTTCTGTAAAAAAAAACTCTGGTTGCCACGACGCGTTGTTTGTGACGCCACCACGGTGTTTCTCGGTATAGTTTAATTTCTATAACCACATAAATAAACGTATGCACACACACACACACATCGTGTATGAAGTGATCCATTATAATGACCGGGTCTGTAAGGGAAAGTCAGTGTTGGCCTGTTCGTTTACCTCGAACAATGGAACAGTACTACTGGCTTAACCCTGCATAGCGTCGTGGGTGACAGCAACCTATCCTAGCAGTGACAGGACACAAGGCAGGACAGTACCCAGCATCGGACGCCAGTCCATCGCAGAAAAGGATGGCTGCTCTCCCCGTGTCCGCGTGGGTTTTCGCCGGGCACTCCGGTTTCCTCCCACAGTCCAAAAAGCATGCTGCTACATAGGTTCATTGGCTCGCAGGCTAAATTGCCCCGCAGTGCCCGGCGATGGACTGGCGTCCCATCGTCGGTATATCCTTGCCTTGCGCCCTGTGTCTGCCGGGATAGGCTCCAGCTTCACCGTGACCCTGTATAGGACTAAGCGGTTTCAGACAATGAGATGAGATGAGAAACTGGCCATGTCTGCTTGTGATGTCGCCAATCCTGGGTGCTATGAGGTGACTCAAAGACAGTGCGACATTGTGATTAATGACATGTTCAATGGCGTGTCTCTTAAAAAATGTGTGCTTACCTCTCAGTCGATGTATATGAGTTGAAACATTTGTGTAAAAAAACTCAAGACGTTCATCAATAACGCTGCCTTCAAAAGAAAAAAATATATAATTGGCAATATTTTTTGAAGTGACCCTTATTCATAGTAAAAGGTACGTAATATTAGATATGATCCCACGCCTATCTTTTAAAGGCCACAAACACATATGAAAATATGCTGTATATGTGTGTATGGTGAGGCATTGGTGCAGTGAATAACTTGCCGCGTGATTCTACGCTCAAGCTCGATTCCTATCAGTGACAAGTGACGGAAGAATTAGTCTTCGCTTCCCCCCTTTACCAAATCCCACTGCTACACTGAACCTGTGTTCAATTCCAAACTCGGACGCCTCACAGTGTGAAGATTGCATGTTCTCCCCCGATTCTAAATCGTTTTTTCTTTTCTCCGGGCTTTTCCAGTCCATTACCAATGCAAACAAAAATGCAACCGATATTGAACAAACATCCAAATGGTATGGATTTACCTTCACACGTGTCAGTTGAGATTACACGTAGCAACATCGCACCCTACTGGAGAGCTTTGGGATCTTCGGTTGTAAGGTATTTCAGAAATGCGTATATATTTTTTTAAATAAACACTTTTTCGGGAGCTTAAAAAAAAAATTCTTGCTGCTCAGTCAGATTTTCCCCGGGCAGACGAGCGTAATAACGAGCGTGTCTGAGGCAACCGCAGTTATATTACAGGGATCCCGATGTAAATAGGTGACCAACACTAAATGTTATGGAGCCCAAAATTAAAGGCAGTAATATGCAACATAATATGTAGAACGTGGTCACTATCGAGCTCAATCGCCTAATTTATATCGTCTTTTCACAATGAAACAGATTCCTTTCTCTACCCGCTAATGATAGTCCTGAGTCGTCGAGTAAACCACCGCTAATTAGTGTATTATGTAATTAGATATCCGGTTGTGACCTGCACGACTAATCTCCGATACAATATTTCAGTCTATGAACGTGTTGGCAATTACACTTACAACAAAGAGTAAATAACCAACAGCAATTTAAACTTCGTTTTCTCAGCCTCTCACCCCCATAATCTATGTACCAATCAGCTAATATACGTGCAATTATTCCCACTAAAAACACAACCCGTATAGCCTTCAAGAGACTGCTGGCATAAGTGCTGTTAGCGAGCGCCTATAAAGGCCAGCACGACACACGAAAGTGTGGGTCGCCAGCACAACGCCCGACCGCCCTTATATCTCTGGTGGTGATGTTTACACACGGCACCGGGTGCTCATTTGAGGCCGAGGCGACCTAGGGGAGACCTAGGACAGATTCAAAAAAATCGTCACTTGTGTTAACCGCGAGCAGGCCTTGAACTTGAGTGCCAGTATTCGAAGCGATTCCCCACATTTGTTCCCACCACACGGTATTGCTTTTAAAATGATGACAGTAAGCAACCGCATAGCACGAAAATGATTTATTCGCAACATCTGGACACGAAATTCTTTCGTTTTTAAGGGACGATCTGCTAAACCTTCCAGAGTTTATGACTGGTGCACTGTGTATTAATTTTTGGTGTACTGTCGATTGGAGTTCTCTAGATCTTTCATTGTTTACATGAAATAACCGTGTATCTCAAGTGGCTGTGATTATTAACCCTTCGCTCAAAGTCTCAAAGTAAGAGATTTACTGTATGTACATTCCTGGTACCGTGAGTTTTACTTTACTTGGAAAAAAAGTATTATACACATCTATATAAGACTGTCGCAAAGTAATGGTTGCCACACTGAACTTGCAATCTAGAGGTCACCAGATCAATCTCCGGGAATGGCCATTTACAAAATTGTCAATTTTCTCAAACCCCCTCGTCTCTGTCCACTGAACAGTATAAATGGGCACATTACAGTTAGTCGATCAGAAAGGCTAGATGTGGTGGGGAATAGCGTGTGTAGGATACTCCCACCTCTTCCAACACGCCTGGCCAGCAGGGAGAAACAGACCAAAATACCCCCCCGGAGGTAGGATTTTGACCGGTCCTGATTTTGCGAAGACCAGCATCCAGTTTGATGCGATTGTCGTAGGAATTCTCTACGTTTTATTGAAACAGTTCGTTATTCAAAGTCCAGGTTTGTGCAAGTTACGCATACATTCCTCTCTTTCACGCTCATATTCTCGTTACCCCCACGATGTGTCCAGATTTTTTTGTCCATTCGAGGTGGCAACCCTCTCCAGACGAACTCTCCAAAGCTCCTTTATCGTCGAGGCCCTTTCCACTGACTCGGTGGCGTGAGCAAGCAACGCGCACGGCTGCACGTCTATCCGTACAGCAGCGAGGAAGGCTGCTCCGCAGAACGACAGTCGATGGGTTCCTGCATTCAGCACGGTCTAGCCCCCACGTTATGAGCACACACAAACGCCCACGTTGGAACACTCTCTCGGGCTAGCGCACGCCCCGTCGTCGACAGGCACGCGCGCGCAGTGGCCGGAATTAAATCAATGGCTGATAATTGAGGAGACTCTGCCTGCTCGACAACTGGTCTCACACCGTGGGACGCCCATAACTCACACAGGCAACAGCATGCACGCCTCGGCGCGGGTTTGCCGTGAAAGGCAACGTGGCTCAGGAGCCATCAGCCAGGGTAAATGGACTATCGATTGCTCAAGAGCCATCTTTGAAAGGTACATGAGTACAGGTAATGATTGTTATCTATAGTGAAGGCTCCAGGTAAAATGCTTTACACAGCTGCCAGCAGAGGATTCTAAAATTATACTCCTGTGAACATAAATGGTGTGTATCCTATACGCAATGTAACTCTTGCGGTACATTTTTACGGGACCATTTTTTCTGACTATTTTTCAGTAAATGAGGCACTCAACGGCGCACAAAACCGAACAGATGACGGATGCTCTTACCAGTGCAGTTCAGGGCAACTGGAATGCTTGTATTTTCTTTATTATCAAGCCATTCATTTAAAACGTAAAACTAAGACAATGCGGACGTGAGTTTTAAAATATAGAACGTTTAAAATTACTGAAATCGCCCTTACTCGATTCATACATAGAATATTGCAAAATATTAGTTTTTGCGAGCGCTTTAAATGTAAATGCAATATCGGCAGACTAGAAAGGCATATAGAGAAATAAACTCTGAGCAGCCAACCCAATGCAATAATGGGCCTTGTGGCTTTTAGAAGATGTAAAATAAATGCTCAGACATTAAGTGATCGTTTTTAAGCCGAGAAAAATACATGTGTAATGTAACAAGAATGCTGTATGCTGTCCTGAGCAGGTTATTCAATTGTCACCGTATTACTAACGGGCTTCATTAAAAATGCCAATGTGGTACTGCGTGGTACCATGTGTGAATAAGAATGAAACTCAGGTATAGAGAAAGGAATTGCATTAGCCATATTACAATACGCAGAAGATATAATTATAAAGAGTAGAAATGGTTTCAAATAGGTTAATGCCTTTCCTTTTTAGTTATGATAGAAGACATTCACGGTTGGGACATTTCATTAGCATCAGCATAATACTGTATTTGAAATATCCTCTGGTTGTTGGATTCATCAAGTGAAATGGTGTGAATCAATTAGAGCTGTTAAGCTGTGGAGCGACAGAGAGAACACGATTCGAAAAGTAAAACAATGGGGACCGTACCGATGTACGTTTCCACGGCCCGCCCACAGGAGAATTCCCTCAAGAGCTGCTATTCCGGGATAATGGTGTTGAGCGTTCCTCCTCTCTCCTTCATGATGTTTTGCCTCTCTATGTCAGAGATAAGGGCGGCGCGGTGGCCCAGTGGTTAGCGCTGTCGCCTCACAGCAAGAAGGTCCCGGGTTCGAATCTCTCGGCTCGGGTGCCTTTCTGTGTGGAGTTGTATATCCTTGCCTTGCGCCCTGTGTCTGCCGGGATAGGCTCCGGCTTCACCGTGACCCTGTATAGGACTAAGCGGTTTCAGACAATGAGATGAGATGTCAGAGATATCATCATCAGGCTAAAGGAATAAAATAATAGGTTCCACGTCTTCAGATCCTTGCTGCATCAGCAGCTATGGCCACGATGACATTCATGTTGACGTCTTCAGAATGCCAATTGAGCTTTTTTTGTGTGTTCCATAACAAATACAAAATCTTGTTACTTTCCATTAAAAGTTTTTTTTGTGTCTTGGCTTCAGTTTTTATTGAACTTCCTGAACCTAAAAAAACTGTATGTTGAAGTAAAACAAAGTTTAAGATTAGATCACATCTCCAGAAACTCGTAATTGCATTGTACTTTTTTGCTGCATAATTATTACTTTAGTTCTGCATAAGGTCATATAGTTCAGCCGTTTCCTTGTACCAATTTAAAATATGCAGCGTAAGCTATTTTTGGAGTTTTATTGCAGCTTACAGGACCCCTGAGGCCTGTGCCAAGTGTTTATCTCAGCACGCCATGAAAAAAAAGATTGCTAGCATTAAATGTTGGCTTTACGACTATTCCAACCAGATTAGGTATCTCATCAAAGCCGGTTAACGCAATAACATTGACATAGTGCAGGTGCAGCCGAAAACCGTATTTGCATGAAGCTAACAACGAAGCAGACTTATCCAGCAGTTACGGTAAAGAGCCTTGAGAGATTTTTACCTCCTACTGACGGAAGGATCTCCCCCACAGGAAGCTCAAGAAGGTCTCTCCGGAGGAGGGGGAATGTAGGCCCACTTTTCCACGCTTGCCAGTCGTTTAAACAAAAAAACAAGGCATGAGAATCCACATTTAAATTTCACACAACCTACCAATCGGCTCACGATTATTGGGCACATCTAGAAATGCAATTATTATTATTACATATACACTGCCGGGCGGACGTGCGAGAGGGGGGAGGGTGGGTAGAGGGGTCGTCGTTTCCACCGTCGCGATGGGAGATGGACTCTAATTGGTAACATTTGCATCACAAATCCAATTGCACCACAGGAGCATCCTTACACCAGTAGATAGAAATGCATTAAATATAGTAAATGATCCAAAATAGTATTCGCAGTATTAGTTTAATAAATGTTTCAAAACTATGTAACGGTCATTATTATGGAAACTGCTTTGAAATTTAAAGGTAATTTATTGAATCCACTTAACTGTTAAGGGTGTGTGCCAAGGCAGCGATAATTCCGTAATACTTAGGTGGAGGAGGAAAATATGCTTATAATCCCAGCACAAATAACGTTAGCAATAAAGCTAAATGTCTGACCTTTATGGCAATAATCTGCCTCCTAACAGGCCCATCACGTAACATTTCCACTGGGATCTGGCTTTGGTGACTGAATCCATATGCTCTGCAGTTGCAAATTCAGGCTATTTTTTGCATCCCTACTTTGCACTCAAAATGTCTAATTGGTCAATTAGGTACAACCAACAATTAATTACACTTTTGTTGCAGCTCGGGCACAAATCCATATTCTGCAATAGGGAGCAAATCCTATTAATTATTCTGAGAAGCAGAACATTCTGAATAGTGTTACCATATTCTACAGTTCAAGACGCACCTCAGAATTGCACCACTTGATCAATCAAACTATACTAATAATAATTGTTGCACTTAGAGCACTTTTCACCCGAGGGTCACAAAGCGCTGCACAGAGCTGCGGAGAGAACGGCCACGTCAACAACAAGGAGAGAGAACGGAAAATCAATAGCGTTTTTTTTAGATTTTTTTTTACAAATCCGAGCTGTGGAGAGAACGGCATGTCAACAACAACATCAGGACAGTTCAACTGAAAGTCAAACAATAGCAACAAATTCTAAGACAAAGTCAGAAGAAAAAAATAATTCTTCAACAAAGAAAGAAGGAACAACTGATGTAAGTTTTCACGGCTCGATGCGTGATGAGTGCTTAGAAAAGCTGTTATTTCAGGATAGCCGTGTCGAGCGCTCCTCCTCCCAAAAGAACAGCTTTGGTAAACAATCATCAATAAAGTTATATATATATATATGTCCTCATGGGCGACACGGTGGCCCAGTGGGTAGCGCTGTCGCTTCTCAGCAAGAATGTCAAGGTTCGAATCTCGGCTCGGGTGCCTTTCTGTGTGGAGTTTGCGAGTTCTCTCCACGTGTCCGCGTGGGTTTTCGCCGGGCACTCCGGTTTCCTCCCACAGTCCAAAATACATGCTGCTGCATTGGTTAATTAGCTTGCAGACTAAATTACCCTCAGTGCCCGGTGATGGACTGGCGTCCTATCGTGGGTATACCCCTGCCTTGCGCCCTGTGTCTGCCGGGATAGGCTCTGGCTCACCTCGACCCTGTACAGGACTCGGCGGTTTCTGACAATGAGATGAGATTAAATATTTCGTCACACACACAGACCAAAAATTACAAAAAGCAAACCCAAAATGTGTCTTCAAATTAAACAGAAACTGTACTCTTGTATTCGGAAATGTATCATATGGAGGATACAATAATACAAATTAAATAATTCCACAGACTATACTGCATGTTCACAACTTGTTACATTTTAGAAATGCATTTGAATAAAAATAAAATTAGCTTGGGATGTTACATCAATGACACTTTTTTTTAACAAAGTTAAACAAAATTGGATTTTTAAATACTGTAACATGATCACACTTTCAAATGGATGGATCAAGGAAACAAGGTTTTCTATTCGTAGTACCTTACCCCTCACAATTCAAAAATTATAAATCTGAGACCAACTCAAACACAGGGCTGGAATAAGCCGTGCAGTAGTTAGTTCACTATATCCTGAACCAGGCAACATAAGTTGGATTCCTAGCCACAGCTAACATCAGTAGCGATTTATGAACTGTTCTTGGGCACTCATTTCACCAACTCTCACTGACGAGTGTGATGTATGAGCACATGCCATTGGGAGACCTTCATCCAGCAGTGGATTGACAGTTGTCGAGTTGTTGTTTTTATAGTATAGCAGAGATCATCCACCACATCTACTGCTCTCAATCCACTCCAAAGCTGTGCCAATGCACTCAGCCTGTCATAAAAGATAAGAGAGCATTGGCTTTGTTCAAAATGTATTATTTATGATTATTTCATTTACGCAGCAAGGGCTCAGTCTCATGACTCTTTATTAGGAGGGTCCTGCCATATGCCGGCAGGAGGGGGCGATCCTTGCTGAGTAGATCCCAGTTCAGAAACGAGCAGAAAATGTTATTTTGGCCAATTCAGATAACACGACTTAACCCAAAATTGCCCACCGCACAGCCATTCTCTATAACAAAAAATTTGATTTGCCATGTGGAACTGGTGAATCCCCATTCTACGTATTGACACAGGCTTTCGTGGCTCCGTGCATAAGGATTACTCTCCATAGCTGTTCTTTCAGGAAAGCCGTATCGAGCGTTCCTACGCTCTCCTTTGCGTCTCGTCACCTCCCACGTTTGAAGCGTCAGCAGATGTTCTAAAACTCCACCTGGTGACTCCATAATTCTACTGGAAGGGTTCAACACCCGTATGGGCAATGATGGAGCAACCTGGAGGGGTGTGATTGGGAGTAAGGTCCTGCCCGATCTGAACCCGAGCGGTGTTCTGTTCTTGAACGTCGGTGCTTGTCATGGACTGTCCATAACAAACACCATGTTGGAACACAAGGAGGCTGAGAAGTGTACCTGGTACCAAAGCACCTTGGGCCAAAGGTTGATGATCGACGTAGTGGTTACTTCATCGGACTTCATCGTACTTGAGGACAGCTACCGGCAGGACAGAAGGACTGCAACTGCAGTGAATGCAGAAGTGAAAACCCGGGTGTGGGAATTGTTCGGAGAGTCTATGGAAAAGGATTTGCGGCTGGCTTCAAAGAGGTTGTAGCAAGCCATCCGACAGCACAGGAGCAGAAAGCAGGGCACTGCCCTTGATGGTATCAGCAAGAACGTGGAGGTGCTGACCTCGAATGGGGAGATACTCGGGAAATGGAAGGAACACTTTGAGGAAGGAGGCACGGCTGGAGTGCTCTGGAGCGGTCAGAGCCCATTTCCTCAGGACAGTCAGAGCCCATCTCCTCGGGGCAAATCACTGAGGTAGCCCAGAAGCTACACAGTGGCAAAGCGCCGGGAGTGGACGAGATTCGCCCAGAAATACTAAAGGTTCTGGATGTTCGAGGGCTGTCATGGCTTGCACACCTTCCCAATGCCGCGTAGGTGTCAGGAACAGTATCAGTGGATTGGCAGACAGGGTTGGTGGTTCCCATTTTTAAACATGAGAACCGGAGGTGTGTTCCAACTACCGAGGAAGGAATCACACGTTTCAGCCTCCATGGGCAAGCCTATGCCATTGTGTTGGAAAAGAGGATCTGGCCAATTGTAGAACCTCAAATTCAGGAGGAATAACGAGGATTCCATCCTGGCCATGGAACAGAGGACCATTTTTTTACATGGTCACAAATTATTGAGGGGTCATGGGAATTTGTCAAACGAATCTACATGTGTTTTGTGGCCTCGGAGAAGGCTTCTGACCGTGTGGCCTGAGTCCTTCTATGGGAGGTACTGCGAGAGTGCGGGATGCTGGGGGCGTTACTGCGTGCTATTCAGTCCTTGTACAGCCTAATTGAGAGCTGTGTCTGGATCCTTGACATTAAGTAAAACCCGTTTGCAATGAGCGTTGGGCTCCGCCAAAGGTGCGCCTTGTCTCCTCTTATGTTCGTGATTTTCATGAACAAAATATCAAGGCATAACCAAGGACCTGTGTGTATCAGTTTAGGGGTATGGGGGTGGCATTTCTGCTTTTTGCCGATGATGTCCTCTTTGCTTCATCCGACTGTGATCTCCGGTGTGCACTGGAATGGTTTGCGACCGAGTGTGACACGGCGAGGATGAGAGTCAGCACCTCCAAATCTGAGGCCAGGCTTCTTGCCCGGAAAAGGCGGCTTGCTCCCTCTGGGTGAGGAGTGATCAGCTAACCCAAGCGGCAGAGTTCAAGTATCTTGGGGTCGTGTTCATGAGTGAGGCTAAAAGGGAGCATGAAATTGACAGATGGATGGGGGCGGTGTCTGCAGTAATAAGGGCGTTCTACCGGACCACCGTGCTAAAGAGAGAGCTGAGTCAGGAGGCAAAGCTCTCAATTTACTGATCAGTCTTCATTCCAACCCTCACCTATGATCATGAGCTTTGGGCAATGACCGACAGAGTAAGGCTCTGGAAACAGATGGCTAAAATGAGGTTCCTCCGGAGGGATTCTGGGCTCAGTCTTAGAGATACGGCGAGGACCTCAGTGATCCTGTAGGATCTCAGAGTAGAACCGCTGCTCCTCCATATTAAGAAGAGTCGATTGAGGTGGCTCGGGCATCAGATAAAGATTCCTCCTGGGCACTTCCATCTGGAGATATATCAGACACGGCCAACTGGGAGGAGACCCTGGGGGCAGACCCAGGACCCGTTGGAAGGATTACATCTCTCAGCTGGCCTGGAAACGCGTTGGAATCCCCCGGGAAGAGCTGGAGGAAGTTTCTCGGGAAAAAGGACGTCTGGGCTGCTTTACTAAGCCTGTTGCCTCCCGAAGAAGCGGCTTGACAATGGGTGGATGGACCAGGCGTTCAAACAGGTTTAGCTGAAACGTATTACCGTGCATATTTGCACTCTATTAAAAGCGCCACGTGTTATTTTAGTGTTGGGAGTAGTTCATTGTTTCACCCGCACGCCTCTGATCTTGATCAGGGCAGCATCCTTTCCTCTCACGCCCCCTCGTGCTCCGCGTTATTTGAACTTTTTCAAGTCCTATCGTGCATTGTCAACTAGAATTACTGAATTACAAGGCTGCTCTTCATGTTCTGCCGAGTATTCAGCCTGTTTTCCGCTTGACAAAGAGTTTCCTCAGCCAGTCAGTAGGTGGGAGGAAGTCCACATGAGTGCTGATCTCATGTTCACCTTGTTGACGGACTGAGCCGACGTCTGTCTTCATCACTCGCCCGCGCTACTGTTGGTTATAAAGAAGCGGCTAAATGTACACAGAATACCATTGTTCACGCAAAGGTGCATTTCAATCGGCCAAAATGTAGCGCGATTACTCTCAAGGTAGTTAAACAAAATCAGGCCTTTCGTGTCGCTCATGAAGAAAAATGCTGCTTTGTTTGAACACATTTTAAATTCATTTAAAATCAAAATAATTACTTTCTTTCCCCTTTTCTTGAAATAAATTTGAATACATTACAGCATCTTTGTCCATTACACAAGACTGATCCGATAACCGACTTTAAATTGCCACCAATGGCCATGCTCTGTATGTTAGGTGCCACTGTGCATTTCCAAGAGATGTTATCATCAACTACACAAATAAGTACTACTGATAAAAGCACTACAGTGTGCAGATATCGAAAGAATGTTGGACCACCGTCATGAGGGATTCCCTTAAGCTAAATAAATATAAATGTGGTAGAATAGATATCTGATTGTGCCTTGGGGTACGTTCGACTTCATCAGTCCTTGCAAGCCAGCCTCAACGGTAGACTTTTGAAAAATTCAGCGAGAACACTCAGCCCTTTCGCCACACTTTTGGGCGAAATCCTCCACTTAACGCCACTCTCTCGGTACAATCTGTCCGAAAATTGCAATGGATGCCAGCCACAACGTATATTGACAGCAAGGGAAGGAATGCAGGCATTCTCTCGAGAACACCGCCTTCACTCAAAAGCTGGCCACACGGATCAAATGGATCACAATTTTGAACTGTTGAATTTATAGAATACTCTATGCAGCAAGGGCCATTAAATGTTCATGTCAAGTCATGCAATTGTGCCTCTGATGCATCAAAATGGGTGTTTTTATTGCTCCTGGGGGGCTTTTGAAAGTGTAGACTAGGCAATGTGACAAAAAAAAAGGTGATATGGATTTCCATCATAATAGTCAGCATATCCATTGTAATCGTCTGCTGTTATCACACATTGTAGTTGCGACATAGAGGTGACCGGTTTTATCCCTTGGCACAACGGATGCAACAGTTGCCAAGTTTCTCTGTCCACCGAGCAATATAGATGGACGCCACCACAGTCGACAGGCAGATCATGAGTTGTGGGGTAAAGTGTGGGTGCTCCCAGCTCTCTTGTGCACAGCGTGGAAGGGTAGGCCAAAATGTCTTCTCGACGAGGTGTCTCTTAAGCTATCGCTAGTGGAGGCCAGACCGCCAGCAGTTGTGCGAGCAAGCAGTTTACTATCAAATCACTATAATTGACATCAATGCTGCGCTACAAAAATTTTTTTTACACTGTTGTGTTCCATTGCATGTCGGGAATGAACAGCATGCCGCCTCCCGCCATGTCAGCAGGTTATGCGTTTGCGATATAAAAACTGCGTATGGAGTTTTGGAGAGGTTCTTGAGTGAGATTAAGTGGATAAAAAGGTGAAACTATAAGACAAACTGATGCGAAATGTACTGTTATTGATGCGTCTTCTTATAAAACACAGCAGCTACTGGTAAATAACAGGACATCAGCAATTTCTTGCACTTTTCTGGGTGAACAATGTATTTCCTTTCTGAAATAACTCTCTTTCATTGCTGAAATAATTCAATACACCCCCCCACCCATTCCGCCTCCCCATCTCCCCTCCACCTATTCCAACGCATGTGTCCGGCATGCATTTGTTGGCGAACGAGAGTCGCACCTGCAAAGTGTGAGCACTTTGCGCGGGGCAATTTTTTTTTGTTGTAACCACTTCACTAGAGCACGACCCAATTGTGTATCGCTATTGGCATCAAAAAAAAAAGTCCCAGATACTAAAAAACACAAGCCCGTGTCATCTATCAACTGGCACCGCATTTTTATTTTTCGGCTCCGACTGCTCTCGCTTCGGAAATGCCCAGTTGAGCAGTCACACGTGATGTATACTCACCGAGGGCAGAATTGCCCAGGGGTCCCCTGCAGCGGGTCAGATTCTTTCTCACTGTTAGTGCGTTCACTGGCCCTCGTAAAAAAAAACATCTATTTTTTTGCGGTCACATGTCCTCACATTGAAGTCATATACAGGGGACTTCAAAAAGTTCCTCCATTTAATCGATGAGTTTTTTTAATCCTTCTCTCCCCCCCTTGTCCATCCCACCTCTCATTTCCGTATTCATTTCCCTTACCTCCCTCAAATTGTTTTCACTTGACAACGAAAGCATTGCTGAAAGAATGAGACGAAAGGGTACTCTTCTACCCTTCAATATTGGGTGTTTTTGATGCCCACCATTATTGCCTTACATGTGCATGTCAGAGTAAACTGTATTCCTAGACTATACCGTTTATCGGGCATACTATGTACACATTTTATTGTATGATCCATGTGTAGGAAGTTCCTGGTAAGGGTGCCTTATAACCACTGCGACCTCTCTGCAGTTGGACAACACAATATATATCTCGGTCTCCCATTCGTGTATTCCACAGCCATGATTTATGCTTTTAAACATTGTGCCACACAGCATGTGCCTTCCAGGACGATACTACTCTCGGCAATGGCATCATCAAACCGAACTGAAATTTAATGCAATGCTTGTTATTTATGTGGATCTGGTGTTGATATATTCATCCGTTCATATGCACCGAGTCACCACCTACTGTGAAGCTATTTAACATTTTACAGGGCTCAGGGTTTTTAGAGTGTCAGCTTTTTAGAAAATGCTGGCCAAAACTATTCACAGGAAAACCTGCTGATCAAACATTTTATGAGTGTGTAAAAAAATCCATCCATAAACCCAAAACAAGGACACCTTGGCTTGATATGTCGAGGTAAACACCGGTAACGGATATGCTGGATGACGCATTTGTTAGTGGACAAACAGAGAATGAGGAGGATTAAATCATGGTCATGTTTCATGCAGGAACAAAGTGCAGTGGACAAATAATTAATTTCCTATGCCTTAATAATGTCTTTTTTTGACACTGATGAATATTGGTTTTGCACTTTTCATTTAACCAAATATGTTGGTGCCAAGATTGGTAATTGCTTTGTACCCTATGATACATGCATTCACAATCAATGAGACAATCCTAACATGAAGTCATTTCATGGCCGTCTAAAAAAATTACTCACATACGCAAGGACAAGATGAACTTTTCGAAAACTAGTTGAAAGAATCTTCCAAATGCACTTTTAACTGTTTTGTTAAATGGTCCTTTGCTTTTCGAGGCACAATTAATTGAGAAGGCATTCCATATAAATTGATTCAAAACAGGCCAGCGATTAATGTTATGAGTTTGCAGGACAAAGACATTAGTTGTGATTGAGTCCATGCATTGCAATACGTTATTGCAGCTATTATCGAATTTTAAATATGCAGGGCGAATAATTGACATCTGGGATTTTTAGACAATGCAGAACAAAAATACCTACAGATCTAGCACTGCCACCTAGTGTCCCTCACGTTATACATGAATCAGTACAAACATACCTCACCTTATCTCATTGTCAGAACCACTTAATCCTGTACAGGGTCGCGGCGAGCCGGAGCCTATCCCGGAAGACACAGGGCGCAAGGCAGGGATAAACCCACGATGGGGCGCCAGGCCATCACCGGGTACTGTGACAATTTGGTCTGCAAGCCAATTACCCTACGCAGCAGCATGTTTTTTGGACTGTGGGAGGAAACCGGAGTGCCCGGAGAAAACCCACGTGGACACGGGGAGGACATGCAAACTCCACATAGAAAGGCACCCGAGCCGAGTTCGAACCCGGGACCTTCTTGCTGTAAGGTGACAGCGCTATCCACTGGGCCACCGTGCCGCCTACAAAACACAAACATACCGCAATTGCTTATTAGCAAAAACGAATGCATTCACGGCATTGATGAAGCAAGTGAAGAACATCCCTCTAGAGTGTAAGATTTCATCAAGCAATTTTAATTATGCTCGGCATATTGGCATAATTTTAATTATGCTCGGGATATTGACACCTAATATTTTTACAACGCTAAAGGCAAACATAGAAAGGTTAAGTTGCAACAGATGAGGGACACACATGACAGATTTAAGAACGTGGACCTGTTTGCATGTGTAAACAGATAAAGATAAAAGTGCAAAATTTCTGAGCACGTTGAAGGGCCTCCAGAGCTTCTCCAGAGGATTATTCCACGTGATATTTAACACTGGTCAGATATCTTGGAAAAGACGGCAGTACCCACACTTTATCCCACCGCACGTGACCTGCCGTTATACCGGGGCGGTACAAATGTATCCTGCCGAGTTGACAGAGCTAGGCGTCGGGGATTTAAGAAACGTTTCCAACGTTTGTACTGCCACGCTGAGCGATTGAAGCTGCCCACCATACTAACCGCTACACCATGGCAGCATCCCTTTGCGCGCGTGTGTGTGTATCGGTTACCGCACGACGCTATGAACCCAAGGACACCACGAGTTGGATTCCCACTCACGGCCAAAATCAGCGACACTTTTGTGAACCAGTCCTGGGTCTCGCCGAGGTCGACTTAGCCTCATATGAGTACCTGGTCTCATCTCATCTCATTGTCAGAAACCGCTTAATCGTGTACAGGGTCGCGGTGAACCGGAGCCTATCCTGGCAGACACTTGCTGTGAGGCGACAGCGCAACCCACTGGGCCACCGTGCCGCCCTGAGTGCCTGGTGTGGTGTGGTGTGTAAATATAATCACTCGGGCGATGAAGGTGGTCGGACGTGTGTCGTGCCAGGCTTCATAGATGCTCACCAACAGCACTTAACACTAGACTGCTGGGGCTATATGGGGGACGTTTGTGTCTATATTGTACTGTACAAAGACAAAGATCCCCTGAATAGCCTTAACATTCTGTAGGGTCAAGTGTCGTTAGCGAACACCCATTAATGTCGACACGTTAGTGAGCACAGGAGGATATACGTGACCAGCACCACGCCCGGCCGCCTTTGTCTCCCTTGTGGCAATGTCCACTCACTGCACCAGATACTCATTTGAGGCTGAGTTGAACTAGGGGAGACCCAGGATCGGTTCAGAAAATCGTCACTGGTGTTGGCCATGAGCGGGATTCGAACTCGAGTCGCCAGCTTTGCGGCCCAGCGGGGAAACCGCTGGGCCACCGCTCGCCACTATGTATGCTTACTGACATACAAATACAAGAACCCCATAACACTGCAGTAAAATGCATGAAGAATATGCATAATAGCATGCATAAAAATGGAGTTAGTATGCATTTTGTATGTAAAATTTGACATGGTACATATAAGAGTGTATTTTACATGAGTGGGTGATTGGTATTAATGCCTGCCTAAACATTTAAATGCATGTGTGCACATGTGTGAAAAGCCAATGTTTTAATTAAGATTGCAAGTGAGTAAACAGAATTAAAAACCAGTAAGCGCTACTCATCTAATGTGTTAAAAGTACTATCTAAGTAAATATGCAAGTAGGGAATAAACACGTGAATTAATTGTAGTGGCCGACCACATACAACATAGAGCCTCTATCAATAGACACTTTGTTGATGCAGTATAATTAAACGAATCACTGGATACACTTTGGCACTTACACGGGTACACAATTGTGTCCATTTTGTATTCAATACAAAAGTCTGCAGGGATCAACGTGCCCCAGCGGAGCTTATGCTCCCAACTGCTCGGTCGATTTTATGTCCTTGTAATTTTATATCCTTTCGAATTTTTCACGGAGCAAGGCGACCCGTGATGTTGGACTGGCCCACAGGAGTGGGTACCACAGCGCTACGTATGATCAGGTGGTCTTTCATCCTTACTGGAGAGGGCAGCGATTTGCATACCAAGTATATATTTTTGTTTTAAACCCAAATATGTTATTGTTGCGGTCTCGTGTCATTGTTGTTGACGTGCCGTTCTTTATACAGCTCTGTGCAGCGCTTTGTGACCCTCGGGTTAAAAGCGCTCTATAAATGCAATTATTAATTATTATTATTACCATCAAATGCAAGCTGAAATTATAAGTTTTATTAAATCACGACTTGGGCGGCACAGTGGCCCAGTGGGTAGCACTGTCGCCTAACAGCAAGAAGGTCCCGGGGTCGAATCTCGGCTCGGGTGCCTTTCTGTGTGGAGTTTGCGAGTTCTCTCCCCGTGCCCGCGTGGGTTTTCGCCGGGCACTCCGGTTTCCTCCCACAGTCCAAAAATCATGCTGCTGCATAGGTTAGTTGACTTGCAGACAAAATTGCCCGCAGTGCCCGGTGAAGGACTGGCGTCCTATCGTGGGTGTATTCCTGCCTTGCGCCCTGTGTCTGCCGGGATAGGCTCCGGCTCACCGCGACCCTGTATAGAACTAAGCGGTTTCTGACAATGAGAGGAGATGAAATCACGACACTTACTGTGGTTGTGTTCTGTACAGTCGTGAGTGACCAGGCGGAAACCAACTCCCTATCATCAAGAACTCAGTTTAATCACTCACAGGCTGCCTGGATTTGAACCATTGATATCTGTGACGCCACCTCAGCGTTATGACCTATGACATCTGTGCCACATGACCACCTGATATCTGCAATATTGTCAACGCTTGATTCAATGAGAGTGCAACTAATACGAATCAATTCTGTTTTGAACTGGGCACACGGTGGTCCGGTGGCGTAGTGGGTAGTGCTGCCACCTCACAGCAAGATGCACCCAGGTTCGATTCCCGGCTCGGGTGCCTTTCTATATGGAGTTAGCGTATTCTCCGCGTGCCTGCGAGGGTTGTCGCTGAGTATTCCGGTTTCCTCCCACCGTCCACAGACACGCTGCAGCCTAGGTTAATTAACCTGCTGAGTTAATTACCACAAAAATTGTGCCCTGCGATGTACTGGTGTCATATCCTGGGTATTCCACTGCCGTGTGCCCTCTCTCGGCTGGGATAGGCTCCCCCCCCCATGACTCTGTACAGGATTAAGCGAGTATTGATAATGAGCGGATGCGTTAAGGTGCAAAAGGTAACGCTCACTGTTTTCACGAGCAGTTATGTCCATTATGACAAACTGCTAGTGGAAACTTCCTTACAATCTAAACAAAACATTACCAATGAGTTATCAACGAGACATAATTTGACGGTGCATTTGCTGGGTGCAATGTACAGGGTGATCCAATTATAGGTACTCCACTGAATTTAACACGCATCTTGTTGTGTTAACAGACGATCAAACAACCGTATTGGGAAAGAAATGGTTAACGTGTATTGAGATTGGGGAGACAGACTCCAAAATGTTTGTGTTTTCTCAAGTATCTCTAAATCACTTTAATGGATCATTTATATACGGTATGGATTGCCCTGCATGCTTAATCAAGCATTTGCAAATACAACTGAACTTCACATTGTGTTCTCACTCAACGATGTACAAGAGCTGAGAGGCTATTACAAATAAACATTAACCCTGAAGTGTGAATGAGTTGTAAATGATGCAGCTGCCTCAAAGACACTGCGAGCATAAGCTCTTTTCTAAAGTCCACTTTAACACAGTACGTTATTGCAATATATAACGCGGTGCAATCTCATTTTGCAATGCATTTACGTGTTTACGCTTTTTTTTGTGTTCCTTTTAGATGTCAAATTTGCGAGACGATGCACACGCCTCTATCTGTGCGATAGTTGATAAAATAATTGCAACCATCTGTGCAATGCCGTTAAGTGGCAAAGCAAAGTTGTAGGTATTTAAACAACAACGCAGGATAAAGTAATTATACACATTTCAGTTTAAATTAATAAAACATGCCGCAAGATTAATCCACTTGACTGGATGTGTGACTCACATTTACTCTCGATCATTTTACGATTGTAAGGCGCTTTGTTACATTGCAAGCGTTGTTACTATGGTACATATAACACGTGCGTGATATGCATGCACCTTGAAGACACTTTCATATCGCACAACGATGATTATGATGTGAATGACATTTATTATTGATAACATTGTCAGTTATGGTTGCAATCAATAAATGTAATAAATAATAGAAAAAACCCTCCTATATAAAGCATACTTTATGGTCAGCATCAACATTTGCCACCTCTATATTTGATCACGTATTTGTACGCTCTTACGTAAATGGTGAGGTCAATTATTTTGAAATGCCGTGTAACAATTTCTGCAGCCATAGCTCATTTCAGGAGAAAAGCATTTCAATACCAGTAAAAGTACAAGTCTGCAGAACTTGCACAACTATGAGCCATCGCTCTCAATCAATATATTTTTAAAAGAAACTGACAACTTCCGAAACTGGAACAAAATGAACATGGGGGCAAACAAAGCATTCAGTAAATACAGCATTAACATTCTCTAACGCAATCAGAAACCAGACCCGGTATGTAATGACACTATGAAAAATGATGACATTTACTTAAAGTTTTTTGAAACGGCTTAAACTCTTGGTGTGATTTCCATACAAGCTGACTGAAATCAATCATACTGACATACCTAAAACATATACAACCAGTGGATATTTTCTGAAATCACACGCTCTTCTGTGTTCCTCTATCATTTTCTGAATGTATATTACTCACCTAGTGGAATCCAAAAGACGTTTTCTTTATGGAACAACAGGAAAAGGAAATGCTTTTTGCGTGAACCTGTAATTTTGGATAAAAAGCTCAATTTTGATAAATAAAATCGGACCCCCAATGGGTTTCTTATAATGTATCTTTGTAAACTTTACTTGTATATGCTAGAGAAAACTGCATCCAACGCCTTTTGAAAATTCCATGTTCAAAATGCAACTAAATTGCGGCCAAATGTCCGATTTTATAGAACAGTATTTCTGCCTGAAATTAATATCAAGCAACTGGATGCAATGTATATTGCTATAGCACATTGGTTAGACGGCTGTGCTACGAACCTGGCCACCCGAGTTCAATACCTGGCTGTGGCTCCTGTCAGTGGTGAGTGACACTAGAAGTGATCTGGCCTTCATCAACCCACACTGACTATCACGGTGGAACGTGATGAAAACATCGCCATTGACTGACTTGCCGTGGGGAAGCCTTCATCTAGCAGTGCACTGATAATGCGCTGTAAATTAATGTAATTTAGAAAAATGATGAAAGCCGCATCAACAATCATAATATATTACTCAGAACACAGATACTTTGAAAAGAAGGCTTGAGAATTGTTCAGATCTTTCACTTACTCTATAAATTTAATCCATGTTCATAAGCAATTGTGTATGCATTTATGCAAATGTGTACTGCATGTTTTACATTTCTGTTTCATAACCAGCGTCTTGACGTATGGATTAAACAATCTACATTCTTTAAGTAGTGGGATGACAAAGGACTGTCAGCCCCATTTATTGCTGAGCTGATCTCGGACAACAGTCTGGATCTATTCTGCCGAACAGATTTCACCGTGAAGAGAAACCAGAGTTACAGACCTGGCACCATCAAGATGATATTCTTACGTTGAATCAGGCTCAACCGTGGGACTTTGCAATCCATCAGAAGGCTCGTTCCCATGGCCGCGTTTGCGGCCTTGCAGTTCTCCACTGTGTTACTGCTGACATCTGAAAGATTCCGTCACTGACCATCCATTCATTCAAGCATTTGTCTCTGGCTTGGAGATCGGCTCAACCTGTGAAGTTGGTGCTGCTCTACCACGCACCTGGAGTCTCAACTTCCTTTGTCAATGAACTGGATGAGCTACTATCTATGCTGTGCTCCACTTCTGAGAGAATCCTGATACTTGGCTTGATGACCAGACCATTGAAGTTACTAAGGCAGTCCGGAGTCTCACAGTGACTCTTGAGTCCTCACTCAGCTTCGAGACACACATCAACAAGGTGACGAAAGTCACCTATTTCCATCTCAGAAACTTAGCCAGACTGCACAACATTGTCACCCACGGATACTGAGAAGCTGATACACATCTTCATCTCTTCACGAATCGACTATTGCAATGCACTACTCCCTGGCATCCCTGCCTACCTGATCAATCGTCTCCAACGTGTGCAGAATGTGGCTGCTAGATTCCTTACTCACACACCCATCCAAGACCCCATATCCTCAGTACTGATGTCTCTCCACTGGTTACCGGTGAAATAGAAGATTGAATTCAAGATCCTCCTTCTCACCTATAAGGCTCTCACTGGCGCTGCTCCAACATACATCCGTGACCTACTTCAGACACCCTCCTCAACACAACTCCGATCCTCCAATACGGCGGGCTTGCTGCAAGTGCCCAGATCGCACCTCCATTCGATGGGTGACAGCCTTCTCGCGCACTTCTTCCAGACTCTGTAACTCCCTTCAATTGGAGATTCGGTCAGCTAATTCCCTGGGTATCATCAAATAGCGTCTCAAAAGTCACGTCTTTCTCAGGCTTTCAAGTCCTTTACCTAGGACTCTCGATGCGGCTCAATTTTGTCATGCTGGGATAATGACTCACTGCCGACCTACGCCTGCTCGAGAACGTTTATTCCTTCCTTGTTTGTTGAAGAATTATTTTTGTTAGCGTCTATTTTACGTCCTTCTGTAATTTATTGCCACTTTTTTGACTTTCAGTTGAACTGTCCTGATTTTGCTGTTGTTGCTGACAGGCCATTCTCTCCACAGCTCTATGCAACGCTTTCTGACCCTCGGGTGAAAAGCGCTTTAGAAGTGCAATTATTAAATTTATTTTAATAAATAACAAAGGTAATATATAACAAACATATCAGTTAAATAACGCAGGATACAACTTTATTTAAAAAAAGAAAAAAAATTCTATGTAGAGTTTGCGTATTCTCTCCCTGTGTTCGCGTCGGTTTTCGCAGGGTACTCTGGTTTTCTCCCACCGTGGAAAGACACACCGCTGCCGAGGTTAATTGGCCTGCTGAGTAAATTGCCCCAAAATAGCGCTCTTCGATATACTGGCGTCACGTCCTGGGCATAGCCCCACCTTGTGCCTTCTGTCTACCGGGATATGCTCTGCACCCCTGCGGCCCTGTACAGGATTAATCGAGCACCGATAATGATCGTGAAATCACACGTTAAAAAAACCACACACACAAATCATTCAAACGAATGTATTTTCTGCTGTTCACGGATCACAGGTCGGAATGAATACAGAGGAATTAAGTTGCCAAAGTCCTGGTTAATGCAGATGCACCACGTATCTAACACGTACTAAGGATTCATATGAAGTGCCCAAGACTTACGTGCAAAAGGACATTCCTTACAAGAAGCATGCCTTCGACTGACAACATCTCAGTGCCATCCATGAAATTCAACCTTGTTGCATATTTGAAAAATCCGACCCGACTCACCTTGGTGATTCAAATTCATAGTGGGGTCACAAAACCCATCAGGATTCTGTTTCCATTGCATAGATTGTGTCGTGAATACTGAATGCGCTATCATAACCCTTGGAAGCCCATAATCAGTTTATTTATTTTACGTGCGACAAGAATCAATGATGAAGTAAAAAAATAATATTCATAAAGGATGAGGAGTAGTCAAAAAACATTAGGTTATCCCTCACAGTTTTGCTTGAATTGCCACAAAAACTCTATACAACAAGAAAAAATGAGCCAGATTTTTTTAGCAGCCCCACTAATCAGACTGCACAATAGAAAGCTGTGAAAAGAAGCTGAGCCATGGTGATAATTTAAAAAATGTCACACCTTGTAATTCTAATAACGTTTACATCACTCAGTTCAGCATTCAGTACCCACTTAATCCTATATAGGGTCGTGGGGAGCCGCAGCCTAACCCAGCTGACAGAGCGCAAGGCTGGGGAATACCAAGGATGTGACGCCAATACATCGCAGGGCACACTTTTTGGGGAAATATACTGAGCAGGCCAATTCACCTAGGCAGCAGCATGACTTTGGGCGGTGGGAGGAAACTGGAGAACCAGGCGAAAACCCACGCGGACACGAGAGAGAGAGAGAACACGCCAACTTCATACAGAAACCCGAGCTGGGAATCGAACCCCGGTGCTTCTTGCTGTGAGGGAACAGTGCTACCCACTGCACCATCGTGCCCGCCTTTGTTGTGATGTGTCCTGAAAAATAATCTTTCATATTTTTGGTGAATATCGTAGTGTTAAAGCTACTATTGTCACCAGATTTGTCTAAAAATAACGAGTCACCATGAACAATGTATTACAGGTGTTAAGATCTCAAAACACCAAATAGACACCTTTCACAAAGTGTCTAGTTTGCAAAAGCCACACATACTTGTGGCGAAATATGCCAACAGAAAGCTTTGGTAACATACGCATTGTCCTTCAAACTGATTGGCCCACACCAATCAAATGTACACTGGAAAAGTACCTAAAGCTTAATGTTAAACAATGCCCCCGACAATGAAACAATTCCCAAATTGATGATTGCTTCGAAAAGCTGCTCTCTCGGGACAGCCGCGTCGATGGCTCTCTCTCCTCTCCTCGCGACGTTTCGCCTCACACGTTGGAGGCATCCTCAGGCGTAGTGTTCGTGCGCGGCTTCTATTGTCTCCTTATATGTGTGGGCGTGATGCGTGTGTTCTTTGTTGTGTGAGTCCGCCTCTGAGTCTGTGACTCAGAGTCTGTGACTCAGAGGCGGACACCTGGGGTATAGCCTCGCCTTGCACCCTCTGTCTACCAGGAGAGGCTCTGGCCGCCTGCAACTCTGTACAGAATTAAGCAAGGTTTTATGATTATGATGATGATGAAAAAGTACAAATTGAGACTGGCCTATAAAGTTAGGGTCCTTTGACTCATTTGGCTGAATACATGACATGGATTCATTTCACAATATGCCATGGACACACACATACTGTGGCCAAAATATTTATAGACACGGAGTTGCAATGCATGTTTAATAAATGCAGGAAAATGTAATGTTATGTTAGATTAAAGTACATATTCTTTAACGTATATATGATTCACTACAGGTGTATTACCTTTTGTACGCGTGAACCTATTATACATACAGATACAATATTACATGTTTCGATGCCACTTATCGTGACAACCGTGTTTAAACCAAGGAAAGGAACCAAGTAATTGACAGTGGCATTCACTCAAGTCCCAGGCATGAGAGCGTGCACGTAACAACTGTGCCAAGAATATGCCAATAGCCAACGAGATACCGTGCAAGATATCCATCAGTCTCCATGCAGTCTGCCAAGAGTAAAAGTTAAAGGAAAGGATAGCCCACTTTCCAATATTCCTTGAAAACAATTACAATACAGGATATAAGAAGTTAGAGCCTCCTTGATTTTTGGTGGAAACGCAAAGTTTGAACAGCTGACCCGATTGATTTATGTGCAAAGTATCGCAATGAATTAACAACTTCTACTTTGATCTTTTAAAAAGAAAGACAGTTACCAAAGTTGCAGACACCCCAATTGACAGGCTGAGCAGTAATGAGGCTCAAGATGTACTTCATTCTGACAGCGGACTGCGGCATGTGCCCTGTCAAAAGTAATTAACCGTTTGAAGTTACTTCAATACCTTGCTTTTCAGTACTAAATCTAAATGCCACAAGGTTTCAGAGGACTTTTCCTTTATTCAGCAGTTCCTTAATCAAGCTTTTTGCAATGGAGGATGCAGACAAAATAAATCTTGATGATTTAGTTTTACTTGAGCCTGAATGTCCAAAACTCAAATCACATAGAAATATTTTAACATGTTATTTTATACTCTTCAAGAGCTCAATAATAAATTGACAGGTGTACACTTTATGCCACAGAAATTTAAAATTGTCCCATATAAGAGCATCATCGACAATCGTGATCAATGCATTGCTGGGTAAAACAACATTCAACTCAGTATAAATCGTTAAAGCCATTCAAGCAACCACAAACGGAGGGATAAAGTAAAACTATCTCAATTTAGAAACAATTTAAACTGTTTACATATATTGAACAACCAAATTAAATAAAAAACAAAACTTATGTCTCATCTCATCTCATTATCTGAAACCGCTTAATCCTATATAGGGTCACGGTGAGCCGGAGCCTATCCCAGAAACACAGGGCGTAAGGCAGGAATACACCCGACGACGGGACGCCAGTCCATCGCCAGGCATTGCGGGACAATTTTAGTCTGCGAGCCAATCAACCTATCCAGGAGCATGCTTTTGGACTGTGGGAGGAAACCGGAGTACCCGGCGAAAACCCACGCGGACACGGGGAGAGCATGCAAACTCCACACAGAAAGGCACCGGAGCCGAGAGACTCGAACCCGGGACCTTCTTGCTGTGAGGCGTCAGCGCTAACCACTGCGCCACTGCGCCGCCCACAAAACTTATGTTTCAAATATATATTCGATATGGCATTAGCAATGCATTGCAGTATTAAGGATGGTGTGGTGAGTGAGATTTAAGCATACATATGACCAAGTGGGTTTTGACTTCGACAGTTATCACCCACTTACAAAGTGCCTTCATAGAACCAAAGAATAAGCTGCCTGGCTTTGCCCCATTTATTTTCTCAATATGTCGCCTGTACGTCTCTGCGTGGCTCCACAGACAATGCGTGACTTTCCTTTAAACTAGAGTTTTCGTTCACGGACCTTGACACGTATTGGCTATCTTGCGTGGTAATTGTACATTAACTTTGGCTGTGTTTTAGTTGCGTCGTGCACGCTACATAAGTCTACAATTATCAATACAGATGGTTGCGACCATAAATTAGAGAAGACAATAATATATCTTGCAGCGCTAGCCTGTGGGCAAATATATCGTCAGGGCATGAAAGCTCGTGATGGAGGAACAGTGGCAGAAGGGGGGAGAGGAGAAGAGAGGTTGGAGTGGATGTGATGGTATGGGGATGTACGTTCAGCAGAATTCCAAGTGATACTGAGAAGGCGTCATATCGTGGATCGTGTAAGCCGCGACACATTGCGGAAGTCAGACCCATAATCCACAAACACATTTCGTACCGATTCAATTGTGCATCGAGGTGGTGCTTATCTCCCGTTTACAAATGCCCCCTTTACGTAGCCGTGGCGGAGTAGAGGGGGGGTGTAGAAACATGGTTAGCAGTTGAAACAATATTTGGGGATGAGGTTACATTTTTTGTCATTCCGAAATGACACAAATCTAGTTTTGAACCTATGATTTAGAAAAATGTTTTTTATTTGATATTCAAAAAATGCCAAAATCTTTTTTGTAGTGCAAATCATTTCAAATTATTAAGATAATAAAATTCCTTACCGACCCATTTTGACACAAGCGCTTCTGTTGTAGTTCCACATAAGTCCCACCTTTTATGTTGTCTTCGAATCGTGGTTTTCCGACCGGCAAATAATTTTCATTCCACTGCAGTGTGATGCGGATTTTGGGATAGGGCAACAATATGCGAATTTCATGGAGTGGCAAATTATTGTATTCATATTGTATCTTAGTAGAGCTGACTGACAAGCAAGTTCACAGCCACGGGGCTTTGGCCATGGGTCATTGATTACCCAGAAAATAAATCCAACGCAGCACACGCTTGAGCTGCTGCTTCGCTTGTAATTGTTTCACAGAAGTGTTTGCGGGGCCTGACTGCCTTCCAGCAGTGTTGCGCCATAGCTCATACATGTTTACACGGCGCTAATAGATCGGTTTACTTCCGGTTACAAGCGACTGCCTTTACGAAACCACGCTTCAGAGCGTGTTGAACACGCAATGATATAGCTGTTTATAAATCAGTCTCTTCCAGAATATGTTCGCATATTGCAGGTTCAACACTAACCTACTTGCTGTACTTTATGCACAGTTTGCGTTTTTTGTCGCTCAGGTGGGTTTCCATGCCCATCTCTGCAGGGTCAACCAGCCCCACTCTTAAATCATCACGCCCTGTAGAGTGAGTGTAGACATTCTAAAGATTAATAATGCTTGGTATGACATTGCACTTTTTTTACATTTAAAATTTCATTTTAGCCAGCACTACAAATTTATATATATATGTCTATTGACTTAATGCTGTTCCTTGAGAAGAAGAATTGCTTTTTGAAATGTTTATTTATCGTAGAAAGTTACATCTCCTGAATTTACAACTTCTGTGTTAAGAGTGCTGTATGACCCAACAAGTAACTTTTCTATGTTCAGGCAAGGATTTACAAACAATGTCGAAAATTATTTCTTCATCAATTGTGCATCGAGGTGGTGCTTATCTCCCGTTTACAAATGCCCCCTTTACGTAGCCGTGATCAGTCTATCCATAGGACAAGTGCCAATGACTCTCAGAAAGCAGTACCCATTTTATCGACAAAGGAGGTAATAATGAGCTAACTCGATTTGAATGAGCTCTACCGGATATTACATTAATAATATTCCTACGTGATTCAAAACATGGCATATCGGAATCGTGAAAAAAGGAATAAAAAAGATGGCCTGACCTTGATGTGAAATTCTCTCTCCACTGTAATTTGCAAAGACGCAGCAAGATGTTGGTAAATTGCATTTTGTTTAAAATTTGAAATAAAGTGCTCACTGACTTAATTAAAAAGCAACTTTTACGGGAATTAATTATTGTGACTCCAGCTAGGGACATGTATATAGTTCACGGTAAAATCACGAAAATGTCAAACGACAAAATTAGAACGTTACGTTAATCGGCAAAGATAGGATTAGATGATGTTGTAAACACGAATTAATCCATCATCTTCTATGATATATGAACTCTCTTAAGTGATCGTAATGATACACAAACTTAATGAAAATTTACATAAGCATTTGGGAGAATCATTTCTCTTGAACAAATCTATTAACAATTTTCCACACGGTGGTGGCCGCTCTTTACATGCAAAGCCAGCCCCTTTGCCGATTGATTCGTGATCATTTTCTTCACGATGTGGATCTAGGTGGACTCTCCTCTTCCCTCTTTCCATTTCTCCTATCGTCTTAAATCCTCCACCCCCCTGCCCCCCCCCCCCCGCCCCAATCGCTCGTTAGCCACTCTGCCTTTTCATGACCATATCTTAGATTACGGTGAATTATATCTGTATATGTTCTACTTTCTTCCACTGCAGACATACTCTGGTCCTGCGTTGTTGAGAAGCATAAACAGCACACCGTATCACTATGAATAATACAATGAAAAATATGATGACAATAATGCTGAATAACATTCAACACGATGGGGCACTACTTTGTGATATTGTAAGCGTAAGCCATACCCCGATATCGTATTGCTTTGTTAGCCTCACACAGCATAAGGTGAATTCGTTTATGCCACCAAGTCTAAGTATGGTGCCAAGCCCGGCGCCGTGCCAGGCTAGGTGCACATGCACACCCACACCCAACGATCGGGCCATGGGGGGGGGGGTGGTCGCGATACCATGTGTGTGTGGGTCGTGTGCGATGAGCGGCGCCGAGTTGCGGCGATGGCTGAGTGGGGTGTTGCGCGTGCCAGGCTGGGTGCACGTGGGCACGCCTGGGGTTTAAGCCAGGTGCGCTCGTATGTGGTGCGCAGGAATGATGGCCAGAAGGATGGCATATCGGATGTCACGTACGCGTAAGGAGGGGTGAGAGATAAAAGGCGGAGTGATGCGGAGCCAGGAGAGAGTTGGATGGGAACGTGACAGCTGACGGGTCAGGATGTAGAGCGGCGGATTGTTGAGGAAGACGGGTTCGGCACCAGTGTTAGCGGTTGGTGTTCAGTTGGCGCGCGTAGAGCCGAGTGTTGCCGGAGGGTTAAAGTGTTAAATTGTGAATTAAAGTGCTGCAAGGCAAGAAACCTCCTGTCCGCGTCACTGGTGTCACTGCCGCGTGCGGAGGCGCGCCATCGTGTTCGTCCCGAGATCCACGGGGCGCGGGAACGAACGGTCTCGGGTGGTGGGGGGGGCGGGCCCGTTGATGTTCCCCGATTAAAGAACTCCGAGAAGGAGTTAACTCGAGGTGTTTATTAAAGGTACGTTGAAAAACAGGGCGGTGCGGTAGTGCAGTGAGTAGCGCTGCTGCCTCACAACAAGAAGGTCCCAGGTTGGGTGCCCAACTCGGGTGCCTTTTGTGTGGATTTTGCCCATTCTCTCCCCGTTTCCGTGTGGGTTTTCCCCAGGTTCTCCCACCGTCCAAAGACACACTGCTGCCTAGGTTAATTTACCTGCTGAGTAAATTGCCACAAGAAAAAGATCCCACGATGTACTGGCGTCAGATCCTGTGTATAGTCCCGCCTCGGTCTGCCGGGATAGCCTCCGGCCCCCCGCGACCTTGTTCAGGATTAAAGCAGGTATTGATACTGACTGACGTTGAGGAACACCCTGTGCAGTAGTGACTCTTAACAGCTTTAACGCCAAGGGTATAACAACTAGCAGAGTAACTGGTGTTGTAACGTGAGCTATTACTGGGGCATGTTAGGTTCCCTCGACATGAGGTCCTAGCCATTGTTCGGACTCCATCTATTGCTGACCATAGTTATCCCGACCGAGTTCTCATCAAAAGGTCCGGCCTCCCGTTCCGTCTTCCCTTAAATAGACCTCACCTGGTCGGACCCCTGGCTCTTCCCCTATCACCTCATTGGGCCATCTGGCTTTGGTCCTGGCGATCCCTTCCGCTGCGTGCGCTCTACCAAGGCCACATTTGTATCACATCATGATCCCATTATGAAAACTTTTGTCAATATCCAGGCTTTAAAACATACTATGTTAGCCTGTCTAATACTGTAATTCTGGCATTACTGCCTTTAGCAGCACATTTTGGTCCAGTCTGAACTTTTACTGAAAAGTCATTGCAAATCATGTGCGGATGGGGCAATTTTTAGGGGTTTTTTACTGCACTGCACTGTGAACCTAGTAACTTAAGTTTAATTCCATAAAAGGCTAATATCAGTTGACATACCAACAGCTCAAGTTTGTAACAAAAACAAAAACGTTATTGTTGCTGATTTGCAGATCTTATGCCGTTGTTGTTGCTGGCATGCCATTCTCTCCGCAGCTCCCTGCAGCGCTTTGTGACTCTCGGGTGAAAAGCGCTCTAGAAGTGAAATTATGATTATTATCAGTTGCAAGTGAAATCTAAATTAGTCAGCCTAGGACACTCCCCCCCCCCCACCCTGTCCCT
>JAZEWT010000013.1:19495960-19537905 GCA_036362905.1 Mordacia mordax
CACAGAAAGGCACCCGAGCCGAGAGATTCGAACCGGGGACCTTCTTGCTGTGAGGCGTCAGCGCTAACCACTGGGCCACCGTTGACTTCATCTATTAAACGCTTATACCCCTCCATTGGAGATCCGATCAGCCGAGTCTCTGAGCATCTTCAAATCTCGTCTCAAGACTCACTTGTCCCGCAAAGGCGTTCAAGTCCTCTGGCTAGGACTGTTGATGCGGCTCACTGTTGTTGTGCTGGGATGATGGCTCGCTGCCGACCTGTGCCTGCGGAGGAACAATAATTGTAACGCTTATTTTATGTCCTTCTCTAAATTATAGCCATTATGTGACTGTCGGTTGAACTGCTGTGATGTCGTTGTTGTTGTTGCCAACATGCCGTTTTCTCCACAGCTCTGTGCGGCGCTTTGTGACTCTCGGGTGGAAAGCGCTCTGGAAGTTCAATCATTATTATTATTATTATCACTATTGATTTTCTTCCAATGCTGTCAAAACAAAGCTAAAGATCGTCCGCATACACTTTGCGGACTGTAGGATCAAGCGCCATTGGCAAGGACCTGTACGTGTGTAGACCATATCGGTACACAAAGGGGTGGGTGGCCAGCAACACGGCCGACCACCTTTGTCTCCCTAATTGGCGATGTTTTAACACCACACCAGGTCCTTATTTAAAAGGTCTGTCGACCTAGGGGAGGCCCAGGACCAATTCAGATGTCGCCACTAATGTTGGCTGTGAGCGAGAATGAAAGGCGGGTCACCGGGTTAGTAACGAGACACGCCAGCCGCTACACTACCGCTCCCCACACTGGTTATCTCTCATGAAGACAAAGATCCCGCGTACAACCCTAACAGACAGCGAGGTCAAGTGACATTAACGATCACCTAGAAAGGTCGACACAACACACCAGCACCACGCCCAGCCGCCTTTGTCTCCCTGGTGGCAATGTTTACACACCACACTAGATACTCACTTGAGGCTGAGTCGACCTAAGATAGGCCCAGGACAGGTTCAGAAAATGGTCACTGGCGTTCGTCGTGAGCAGGAATCGAACTAGGGTCGCCAGGTTCGTAACTGAGCCACCGCTAGCTCCCCAAATCCCACAGAGACAAACGCACGCACACACAACGATCTTGGGCATCAGTACCCATTTAGTTTTCTCTATTCTTGCACGATTTTCCGAGACCTCCCCTCCCCTATTGTAAAATGCCATCGGTCAGAAGACGAAAAAATACGGACCACTTGACACGGTTTTTTTTTTCAAAATAAGAAATACTTCGGTTAAATTGAGAAGTCTTTAATTTATCAGAATTTAAATCCGTTATTGGTTTGTTTTTTTCCGGCAATGAGGTTCAGTGAGCCCCCTTTTGCGCTCCCGATTGCCCATTTGTCAAACAGCTTGCTGGTAAAATGTAAGACAATCTCAAGGCTTGTTACTCGAACCTTCCAACTGCAAATCCAGTCATGTCTGCCCCAGTATATTGTAATATGGTTTATCATCAAATGCGATGCTGCCATAATGTAATGGTTATCAAACCAGAATTATAATCCAAAGGTCCCCGGTTCAATCTCCCAGCGTGGCAGTTACAACAATATAGAGTGGATTAAATCTTCCAGCCTCTGTCAACGCAGCGGTATATATGAGTCCGCCTCTGTTTGGCAAAAATAAATAACAATAATGACATGTCTAGAGCGCTTTTCATCCCAGGGTCACAAAGCGCTGCACAGAGCTGTGGAGAGAACGGCATGTCAACAGGCACGTCACGTGTAATGGGGTAAATTGTCGGTACTACCACCTCTTCGAAGACGCCTGACCAGCATTGAAGATTCGAAGAAATTCTCTGTCGAGGGTGTGTGTAGGGGTACCTCCAGTAGGTGGGACGCCAGTCCATCACCGGGCACTGAGGGCAATGTTGTCTGCAAGCTAATTAACCTATGCAGCAGCATGTTTTTTGGACTGTGGGAGGAAACCGGAGTGCCCGACGAAAACCCACGCGGACACGGGGTGAGAACATGCAAACTCCACACAGAAAGGCACCCGAGCCGAGATTCGAACCCGGGTTCGTCTTGCTGTGAGGCGACTGCGCTTCTCACTTGTTGAAGTCTGGACTCAAAATGATCATGAAGACTTGCTCTCTCTCCCTCTGCGTGCGCTCAGGCGTTGTAGAGCAGCGATACTGCCAATCATGCCACTCCAAACGTGACGAGACGGTAATGTATAATATTTCCTTTGCTCAGGAATGGCCTTATTTGCGGTAACATTACAGATTTGGAACAGTGCATCGGCCCTGTTGCTTAATCCGTGGGGTTCCATACCTCACGGTGTCTTCACCAGGGAGGGAGAGATGTTGATTCCAATTAAGTGGTTGAAGTCATTCGTGATCCTCGTGAAGGAGAAGAGTATTTCTGGACATTCCCAGAAAGTGTGGCCATATGGTTGTGTGATTCCTGTGGTGGTGCACCATTGTCAAGTTAAATGTAGTTGTAGGCAACTACCATGAAAGCTGCCTGCAGCAAAGCCAATTTCATTATCAGATGCAGTATAGGAATGAGAAAAAAAACGCTTTAGTCTGATGAAATAACAAACCGAATTCTTAAACAACCGCCACGCAATTGATAGAGTAAAGCCTCCGCCCCTCATTACCGTACCGTAATATAACGAGATTCAATTGAAACAGAGGACTGTTTACCAAGAAATAGACGTAAGCACAATCCACTGCCATACGCAGAGACTGCAGTCTTAATCATATGCACTCACAGTGCGTGTTCCGTTACACACCATCTATTTGCATAGTTGATACTCACGTCACGTTACAGCCCGTGTCCCTTACTTATATTACATTGGTCAACTCGCTTCGGAGTCTGCATCAGGGGTTCCCAACCTTTTACACCTCAAGGCCTGCTTGGCCCACTGGAGTCTGGTCTCCAGGGACCGATTAAGAAACCCGTCTCTACACTGCATTCTTTATGCACAGCACTGCGGGTTGGTGGGCTGCTTGTTAATTAAAACAGTCCTCTGGCATCTTACAGAACATTGTACATCCACTGCTAGATTATGGCCTTTCCTTATTGGTGATTATTTGACTAACGTTACCGCGGCACTACTACTCTATCCCATACAGTATTTACGCGATGTTTAAAAACATGTCCTCGGATCTTATGGCGCAAGAACAGCAGCACCTGGACTAAAGCAATTAGGCCGCAACTATTCATGCTGAGCTGTAGGGTCCACTACCTACGCCTGTGATCGACCGTGGTCTGTGACCAAGCTATCCGGAACTCGTCATCAGTCACGAGAAGCTCAGCAAAGATTAGCGTGGAAAGTACTTAGATGGAAGACTGCCAGGTGTTGGTTTGAACTACAAGGTATCCAGACGTTGACAGCACAAGCGCATTCCTAAATGTATGTGGATCTCCGAGTGTCTGCTTTTCTTGTGCGGATTTTCTCCAAGTCCTCTGCTCCCCTCTCACATGGCAAACACTCGCAGTTTAACTGGCGGAACACAAATGAAACGGACTCTCCTGCAAATCAGTCCGAAGAGTCGTGAAGGAGTATTCCACGTGGATAAATAACATTTTGTTCACCGTTTTATACACTCACAGATGTTGTGCAATTGCCTGCAGTAAGCATCGAATGAACTGGTGACTGAGTGAACACGAAAAAAGAGGCTAAAGATAGGCAGGAAACCAAAGACTGCAATTGTATGGTTTAGCCCAGGCATATTTTCGCACATTAAGGGATAATACTGCATAGTGTCTGTGGCATGGCATATACAACTCACGCGAAAACATTCAAGGTTTCATATAAAAGCAGTGAATATAACTCGAAAATCAATTCAATGGCTGTCTTCATGAACGGCCATGACTATAATAGCGAGCTAAAAGCTACCTGCATGCATTGCATATTGTGCAAAGATTTCCATGGCGAGCAGTTTGTACCTAACGATACCCGGAGACTGAGCTTACACATTGAAATTCCCTTACCTGGCGCCACTACTCTACCCGCCGCACACACAAAAAAATGTGTTTGTCGTGAGATGGCTTGGAGCTATGCCATGAGCATGCACAGCTATGAGGAGAATGAGAAAGTATAAATGTAACAAAATCACAACACACATTCTGCTCGCAAGTCGCCCCCCTCCCCGCCTCTCACAGATGAATGGGGGAAACCTTTTCTGCTTTAACACATAGGCATGCCAGCGGCACCAAAGAGGAAGCTCTATCACGGTTGTTGATTGCTCTCAGTCAACATCAGTAATGTCCCCCCCCCACCCCGAACTCCCAGACCACATTTGGCAAAAATTGGTTTCTCACCCATTTGTAGTTGTCACAGGCGCTGGCACGTTCAAACATAACGTGACAGCTGGAGTCGTCACAAGTTTTAGTCACCGCACTTAGTGTTTGCGCAATGTTATTGACTACCAGCCGAGATACCAGGGGCATGGTAATGATGCCACTGAAGACTCGCTTGCTGACTGCTGTTCCTACCAGTGCTTCTTGGTGTTAACTTTAACTGTTTAGAACTTTGGCAAAAGTGGCCTACAGGCGTCACAGCTTCCAAGAGTTGTCGAACAAAAAACTATTGAGCAGTGACAATGAGAAGTGTGCCATTGGAGCAGCTACCGAAGGTGGGGGGGGGGTGGTGACCCAAAGATATATTAAATAAATGTTAACTTTCACTCAGCTGTGAATGCGCACCGCGTGACAAGGCGTCCCAAAGCACGATTGTGCCTCTCAGTTGCTATCGGACAGGGCGATTCATCGTCCTGCTTGAGATGTTAGACCCGCACACCGGCTGAAATTGGAAGAGATTTCCAGCCCACGCATTTCTCCTCGGGACTATTCCCCCATGCACTATTATAGGAGCACACAAATTCCAACTTAGAAGAAGAAGAAAAAAAGCGCCTCAAGAATAAACCCCACGCCCGAATGCTCCAGCAGCTAAACAACAAAAAGAAAATAACCGGCGTCTACTGAAGCATTAAGCTGCAGTTGCGCACACTGTGTAGAAGGGGTGCCCTTGCGTCCACGCAAAGGAGCTTTAGAGTGTGTGCCCTCCGTGAACATGCCTGCAGGTTTTTTTTATATATATATCATTGTCACACGCTCTGCCTCCCACTGTATTCAGAGATTTAACAACTGCTCCTTCAAAAGATTGCCGCTGCCCGATGCCTCCAACGTGGGAAGCGAAAGGTCGCGAAAGAGAACACAGGCACACTCGACACGGCTGCCTCGAAAACACCGGCTACCGAGAGCAAGTTTCGTCCATCGAGCTGTGAAAACGTGAATATTTGCATGCTGCAATGTGCAGCAAGGGGAATATTAATCGATTGGGTCTCTTATCTCCAGCTATCTTTCTTATTTTATGTCCTTCATTAATTTAGTCATCATTTTACTTAATTGATCTCCTCTGATGTTGATATTGACATACAGTTCTTTCCACATGTGCAGCGCTTTGTGACCCTCGGATGAAAAGCACTCTCGAAATGCAAATATTATTATTATTACTGAATTATGTTCAAGACAAGGCAAATCAGCAACACATATTCCTGATAATTATGCATTTCCTTAAATTCAGCAGCACAGATATTTATGATGGATAAGCATTTTTTTCAGGAAACAAATATTCCATTAAACAAGATATTTTGAAAGCCATTTATCAGCAAAATCATTTCATTGTAACTTTCAACAAGAAACTCGTCATTCTTTTCATTGACCTTGTACAGGGTCATCAAAGCAAAGCTCTAGTTTTAATCGCATGTATTTATTGGACTAATTCACGTATAGCGCTGGTTCTGACATCGCAACACCAATGAGGTTCAATATACCTGAAAACATTTGCAATAAGAGATCCCTGTAATGATGTAGGTTTTCACGGCTCGATGCATGACACAAAGCGCCTGAGGATGCCTCGAACGTGTGAGGCGAAACGTCGCGATTGGAGGGGGGGGGGAGAAGAGGGAGCGATCGACGCGTCTGTCCCGAGAGAGCAGCTTTTCGAAGCAATCATCACGAGATTCCTTACAACTGACATTGTCCGAAACTACTGCTGGGGATTCTTAAGGTGTTTCTCTCCACAGCCACTGTGATTTCTGCAGTGAATTGTTTAACTGTACCTGCGTTATTCCTGTACGCATCCGTAATAAACTCACACATTGTGTGTTCTGGGAAAACAAATTAATTACTGCTAGGTGAAACACTTCAAGCAAATATAGGTGATTTAAACTAGAGCATCTTTAGTTGTATTACTCCTTATGTTTGCCGAGTGTGGAACGAAAATGCTCAAATAATCGCGGCTCGCTCACAAATTAGCTACACACTGAAAAAAATATAGACGCAACGCAAAATCATGCTCCTGTACATGTTTCCGCGCGTGTTGAATTTCTCTGTAATCGGGCGAAGCCCATATCATTTAATTAATCACAACGCAACACGAGAGGTAAACGCAGCATAAAATGTAACCTAAATTCACGAGGATGTTGCAATCTGCAAGTAAAATAGTCTCATCTCATTGTCAGAAACCGCTTAGTCCTGTACAGGGTCGCGGTGAGCAGGAGTCTATCCCGACAGACACAGGCCGCAAGGCAGGGATAATACCCACGATGGGACGCCAGTCCATCACCGGGCACTGCGGGAAATTTAGTCTGCAAGCCAATTAACCTACTTGGCAGCATGTTTTTTGGACTGTGGGAGGAAACCGAAGAGCCCGGCGAAAACCCATGCGAACACGGGGAGAAAACTCGCAAACTCCACATCGAGAAGGCACCCAAGCCGAGATTCGAACCCGAGCCCTCTTGCTGTGAGGCGACAGCGCTACCCACTGTGCCGCCCAAGTAAAAGAGTAAATTCCCAACGTACTCTGCCTGTACATGAGTAGTGTTGCGTTTGATAGCGCCTGTCTTTAAATTACCAACAACGCTGCTGCCTAGGTTAATTGACCTGCTGAGTAAAATGTGCACGCAAAAAAGGGTTCTGCAATGTACTGGCATCACATACTAGGTATAACCCCACCTTGGACCGTCTGTCTGCCAGCATAGGCTCTATGGCCATTAAGTGGATATTGATTATGAGGAAAAGGATATTAATAAAAATGCATTGAGTTGGGAGGGTGGGGGTGGGAGGGTTGGGGGGGGGAGTAGTGATTATTATTCCATTTTTACGATTTATATTAATCAGCAACTTCAACGAGTTAGAACAATACACTTTAAAAAGAGAGACCAATATACAAAAGTACATTGTTTTTGGATTTTGCAGTTATTGGCAATGCATTTCTAACCGTGCTTCTGGGCATTTTAAAATAAAGTGGTCCAAACATCAATAAACTAGGTTCAAAGCATAAAAAAACTGTTTAAGCAATAAATTCCTACTTTATCATTGATTCCAATTTCCTTGTGGAGTTCTACCGTTTTATATGCATTTACCAAAATCAATGTCTGGCTATCAAAACATTTCAACCGTCATGAATTGCCACTAAATACTTAGGAGAATTCTAACAGAGGAAAGCTTTCAAGTCCAATCAATCAGTCTATATTCCTGTCGACAGGCAATATCCTTGAAAAAATTGGCAAACAGCTAGGCTGTGGCATATGCTGGTCAGTAACGGCACACGATTAATTATTTTGAAAGAGCGATGGCAGAAGAACTGATTGCTCTGTTTTGAAGGTTTTAATTTCAGGAAGACATTAGATGCTCACCTTTTGTGGCAAATGGAATAATTGCTTAGCAAGTTGCTTTCAATGACAAGAATCATTCATCAAGCACCTCTGTAAAGAAGGGTTCTGAATTTTAATTTTATCTCATTGTGCCGTTCATTTTGGGCAGAAATAATATATATATTTATTCCCCCGTAGTTTATAAACTATGGGTTCTTTTGCCAGTATATGTGTAAAAAATAAATGGTTAAAGCTTTTCTCGATAGTTCAAAAAAATATTTGAAAATACATGATATTGACTCATTTTAGGTTTATGAGATGGACGATATTCCTTGGTGCACGCCTCTCAAATCCACACAGGGCTAGATGTCCCCTTTCTCGGGAACAATGTGTCCCTCCCAGTGCTTCCACTTAGTTCATAAACATATGAGAAGCATCCGATCGTGCACAACTGTTGGAAATAATCAGCCGTTATATGACATTTGAATGGCACATGCACTGCATGTGGTATTTACGTCAATGACGTCTGCGTGCTAGGCCTATCACCTGGAATATCTCATGCTCGTTTCCCAGGGTGATCGTAAATTACGTTTATCACCGGTACAGTCGTAGCACAACTCCTCTCCTCACCTGTACTGTACGCAATCCACTTTATTACCGGCACACCTTACGGGACTCGCTTATTTTCACCTCTGCTCCATGCCAATGAGCGCACCTACATATTGGTTGTAGAAGTGAGGCTCGCCTTACTCTGAGAGTGTAGGCGACAGTTGACGAAGGGTTAAACGTTTCGTCTCCGAAGAATGAATGCAGCGGCAGGCATAAAAGATATGGTGAGCAGCGCCTTGTGACCCTCGGGTGAAAAGCGCTCGAGAAATGCTATCATTATTTATTATATGGGGCGGCACGGTGGCCCAGTGGTTAGCGCTGACGCCTCACAGCAAGAGGGTCCCGGGTTCGAGTCTCTCGGCTCGGGTACCTTTCTGTGTGGAGTTTGCATGCTCTCCCCGTGTCCGCGTGGGTTTTCGCCGTGTGCTCCGGTTTCCTCCCACAGTCCAAAAGCATGCTGCTGGATAGGTTGATTGGCTCGTAGACTAAATTGTCCCGTAATGCCCAGCGATGGACTGGCGTCCCGTCGTCGGGTGTATTCCTGCCTTACGCCCTGTGTTTCCGGGATGGGCTCCGGCTCACCGTGACCCCTATATAGGATAAAGCGGTTTCAGATAATGAGATTAGATTTATTATATGAAAGATGCGGCCACTGCGCCACAATGACGTCGGACCCCTTTAACCTCAGTGCCGACATTGAACTTTTATCTCTAGTCTTCTGAACCGTCGACGCGAATTCAGCTCTAACTTACCACTTTTTTTGCGCTCCTACCATTTATATCTTTATCGCTTATTTTATGCTCGTCTCTAAATTATATCCATTGTTATGACTGTCAATTAAATTGCCCTGATGTTGTTGTTGCTGACGTGCCCTTTTCTCCACAACTCTGTGCAGCGCTTTGTGACCCTCGGGTGAAAAGCGCTCTCTCGAAGTAAAGTTATTATAAGATGGTCGTGTTATAGGGTAACAACATTGTATTAGTTTTATTATACTTGACCAAGGATAGCCCGAGACCCATGGCTTTTCATGAGTGCCCTGCCATGTGTTCGCAAGCAGGCAGGCGATGCCGTGTATATTCCAGTCGAGTTATAAGGGTAATTTGCGTGTCATTTTTTTTCAATTTTGGACCTGGACGCCGACACACGACGGGGCCCACACTGTCTCCAATGTCCAACGTGAAGCTGACAGCGCAAATTTGTTTTAATTAGCAGAGTGTCCGCTCCGCGGGCGATCTAATTCCGCCCGGGGAAAAAAAAACGCACATGAGTGATTAAGAAGGGTTGACGGTACGAGTGCAAGAGTGGGAATTTAATGCCGAAAGTGCTAAGGTTTCAGAAGAGCAAGCAGTAAGTGGGGAGTAACGCAGAAATAAGACATACAAGTGTTAAGTGTTGCGCTAGTGCTGCTGGCGAGCACCTATGAAGGTCACCACGGCACACAAGGGGGTGGGTGGCCAGCACCACGTCCGGAGGAATTCATCTCCCAAGTGGAGATGATTACATGCCGCACCAGATACTCGTTTAAGGCCGAGTCGACCGAGGCGCAAGCCCAGGGCTGGTTTAGAAAATCGTCACTGGTGTTGAGCCTAAGCAGGTATCGAACTCGGGCCGCCGATTCCGTAGGGCAGCGCACAAGCCACTACTCCACCGCTCCCCACATACAGACACACATACAAACACTTGCCCCATTATATATACGTGGTCAATAATGGATCAAACAGTGAACCTCTGCACGAAGTGGTGAGCGTCCTAGGCTATGTCACCACCACCACCCCACATAACAACTAAGGAACTCTGACAAACATTCATCATCATCATCATTAATCCCCGCTTAATCCTGTACAGGATTGTGGGAGGGCAGAGCCTATCCCAGCAGGCAGAGGCTGCAAGGCGAGGCTATAGCCAGGATGTCACCCAGTACCGCAGGGCACTGGGGACAATTTAATCAGTAGGTCAATTAACCTCGGCAGCAGCGTGTATTTGGTCGATGGGAGGAAACCGGAGTACCCGACAAGAACCCACGCGGCCGTGTATTGCACATTGTTATGTCAGTGCTTCTGATGTTTGCAAATTTGATAAGACCGTAGCATACATCGACGTGTTTATTGTCTAATATCATGACTACTTAGAGCTGCTCTACTCATTGCTTTCACATTTTCTCACTATTTGCTTTCTGCTGATGCAAGAAAACGGGCTTTAAACACAATAAAAAGTTTGAACAAAGTATTAATGCGCATAACTGCTACGGATATAATACATTTTAAAATAGCACTTTCAATTTAAGCCTTACATTTCCCCTTCAAAAAATGTATTCTAGCTAGCTGCAGGAGTAAAACAAACGTAACTTTAATTGTATTTGCAAAAAACATTTTTATCAACAACAACGTTCCTACACTGATATTCATTTTCATCTGAACCCTATACATAGTAATGTTTAGCCCTCAAGGCATACAATTACTGCAACAAATAATTTGCAGTCCAACACTGGAGTTTCCCAAGAGTACATAAGAAATGAATTAAGCTCAATAACATGTATATTATTGTTTAGATATTCTTTGTTTCTGATGTGCTGAAGTGTTGTTTAATGTATAGCATTGCTTTCAAAGAGCCACCAATGAATACCCCCCCCCCGCCCTACCTCGCCTCTGGGCAATTCAATTATTTGTTGTAATTCAGAGTTGAAGTTCGATTCAAGAATGATTTATTTTTCTTCAACGTGGTTTAATGTAGCAGCCTCTAGCAATTGCAGGGGCCACGTGAACCCATTACATTCAACATATGATCATCAGCCCTCGTCTATCCACTGTTAGATTAAGGCCTTCCTAAGCGGAGACCCATCCCACGTGGTTCTGCGATGCCAATTCTTCCCGTGAGTCGCGTTACACGTGCTTGTTAGTGCCCATGTTTCCGAAGCATATTTTAATGCAGGTAGTGTGCGCTGATTGAAAACCTTACTCCTCACGCGCATTCGTCTGTTCCTTATTATAATCAAATTAAATGTTTCAAAGAGACTGAAACCCGTTCTCTCGCATCCCTATTTCAATATTATGACCTTCATCAGTCTCCATGACAATAGCTGCCCAAGGTATATTCAAATCAGTTTCCCAGAATTGTCCCTCCAATGTGTTTAATTTTTGTTAAGCAAACTTGTTCGACATGAATTTGGATAGCTCGGGCTTATCTTTAGTCCAACTCCAAAGCCTTCATTATCAAGTTATTTAATTATTCCGTAGTCAATTTTCATTGATTGACAGGATGATAATGTCAGCGAATCATTCGTGATCATTATCTGTACCCGCTTCATCCTGTACAGGGTCGCAGGGGGGGGCGGAGCCTATCCTGACAGACATAGGGCGCAAGGCAGGGCTATACCCGGGATTTTACGCCAGTACATTGCAGAGCACACTGCTATGAGGGCGGCGGCGGGGGGGGGCGGCGTTTTACTCAGCAGAGCACTTAACCTAGGCAGCAGCGTGTCTTTGGACGGCGGGTGGAAACTGAAGTACCCGGCGAAAACCCACGTGGACACAGGGAGCGAGAACTCACAAACTCCACACAGAAAGGCACCCGAGCCAAGAACCGAACCCGGGCCCTTCTTGCTGTGAGGCAGCAGCGCTACCCACTGCGCCACTGCCATTTCAACCGCCCAAGGAATCACAGAAGTTATTAATTCATGTCTTACGTATTATTTAAGAATGTGATTTTTTACGTTTCTTCAAACCACCATATTTTATTGTATCTCATTATTAGATTCGTGTTCTGATTTATATATTGTTACCATCTCCATACAATATCGGTGTAGCGAAACAATTTTCCTAAATAATCTTGATGACATCAGCCCTGCATTTCTCCAGACTCGATGGCATATCGACTGCTCCACTTTGTGGAAAACCAAGAGCGCTGTGATAATGGAACATAGACTGAAGGCTATGGATTCAGGGCTGCAAACAGGCAGTTAAGTGCGGTCCCACATATGTCAGACTGAAAAACACTTTGACAATGCAGTGTACATTTAAATTCAGGCAACGGGCTATCAAACCAGCTTCGAAAGTGTTATATTTTGGTTATATTACGCCTGCGTTAATTTTCATGGCTAAATGCCTCCAGTACCCCGAGATGTAACTCGCTTTCACCTCCCCGCTGGACAACTGTTAAAACGAGCTACATAGCTCAACTGTTGCTTACAGCTTAAACAAAAAATAACCTAAGCGTAAAGACCCGATGGCTTCAGCCTGGTCACCAATGACTGTACTAAAAAAAGAGTTATGAATTTCACTTACATACATAACACCTGAGACTATGAGATATCGTTTTGAATGAAACGTGACAAACGTTAGTCTCATATGAAGAATGGCCGGGAAAATGCTGCCACCTTACTGTCGGGGGGTGAAATTAACCTGATCGGATCTTAGATGTACACGTCTGGTTCCACGAGACAGTCTAACACAAAGGGGTGCACTGCTCACCGAGACATCCAAATGGATTTGTCCGTCTCGTGACAAGACACGCAATGTCACCGCCGGGATCAAGTCGGTGTAAAACGATGAACGTTGTATTGTTTTAAAGTGTACTATCGACACGCTGGGGGGACTGAAGGCTATCAGTGATATTCTCTATTGCCTTACCAGTGCGGTGTTGCTACGTTTGTTTGCGACCGCACGACTCCACCGCCACGTGCAATACGCTCATCCAGCTACGCCGAATACCCAGGCCCTCGCTCTGCCAACAAATCGAAAATGCATCGGAAAACATGGATTCTTACGCCAGCAATATCGTGACGTTTGGGAATTGATATTAATCTGTGAATCGATGTGGCGTTCCGAACTCGGATACACGATCTATAAAGCACCGAGCGGTAATTTACAATCCGACCGTGACGTTGCGTGCATTCTGATGGCAAATGTCACTGCAACTGGAGTACCGTAATTTGCTTCAATATGTCTAAAAGGTTTAAAATATTTATTCATTATTATTAACTTCCCAAGAGCTCGTCAAGAAATATGATTCAGTGAGTGATCCGCAAATAATGCATTTTTCCTCATGAACCTAATATAAACTATAGTTATTAAAAACGCAATTGATAGTTATAATTCCCAAATAGGAGTTTATCTGTTTGTCAAGTGAACCCAAGGCTATGTGAAATGCATGTGTGGGTTTACTTTATAACCCGAGGCAATTCGTCAACCGAGATCATTTTCACATGCAAAGTTAAATACAAATATGTAATTATACAACGAAAATCCCACTTTTAATTCACAGGACTTAACAGTCGTCTTCAACAACGTATATTCTTTATCAGAATTTATAACCCGCAATTATTTTTGACAGCGCAATGCAGCTTATTCACGTTTCATTACTTCAAGGGTTTTTTTTTATTTTTCCCCCGAAGTTGTAGATTCGTCCTCCACCTGCCTCCCGCTCTGCCTCCACGAGAGGCAAAGGGAGTGTTTGTTGCGCTCGAGCAGCCCGTTAGCAGATTGGAAGTGACAAGTGAAACGGTCCAGAGTCACCTCGTTTCTGAGCCATCGATGAATAGTGACAGCTTGGCACATGTCCTCTCACCCGCCGCCGCCTTCCTCCCCGTTGCAATCTCTTTTTTTTCGTCCTTCCCCCCCCCCCACAATCTCCGGCCGAGAGAAGGAACAACAGTGGGCTCAGACAAAAGAGTGAGCGGTATCACCTGCGCCAAACAGCCAAAAGCTTTGAATTACTTCAGAAGAGTAAGCATTTTGCAATACGCCTCGTTAAACAAACATCCTCTGGGCGCTTTCGCGTCATGCAGCGACGTTGAAAAACAAACACAAGAGTGTGTTATGACGATTGCTTCGAAAAGCTGCTCTCTCGGGACACGACCCTGTATAGGATTAAGCGGGCATTGGTAATGAATGAATGAAAGAAATCACTTAGATGCGAGAGTTACAATCTCATCTCATTGTCAGAAATCGCTTAGTCATGTACAGGGTCGCGGTGAGCCAGAGCCTATCCCACCAGACACAGGGCGCAAGGCAGAGATAAACCCACGATGGGCCGCCAGTCCATCGGGCAATTTAGTCTGCAAGCCAATTAACCTATGCAGCAGCATGTTTTTGGACTGTGGGAGGAAACCGGAGTGCCCGACGAAAACCCACGCAAACACGGGGAGAGAACATGCAAACTCCACACAGAAAGGCACCCGAGCCGAGATTCGAACTGGGGTCCTTCTTACTGTGAGGAGGCGACAGCGCTACCCAACTGGGCCACCGCGCCGCCCAGAGTTACAATTGATACAGGCATTCATGTTACATTCAGGTGTCCAACCGCTCATAAGCGAGTTGCACGGTCGTCTCAGTCCGGTAGCACGGTATTAAATTACGAAGCGTTCACAAGCGAGTGGAAATCCAGGCAGCACCAGTGATTAGAACAGGTTGTGAATTGTCCGAAGTTAATCATCTTAGCGCAATGACGAATGGTCGCGACCACACACACACACACACGAAACAACTTCTAAAGTTTGGACTTCATTTAACGCGGCATACTTCTGGTTGTGACGAGTGCAAAATGTTTGAGTTTCATCGCGAGAACGTGAGCGTCTCGAAAGTACAACGAGTGCTCTTGGTGAGGACTATGATTAGAAAAAAAACGCGTAAAACTACTCGTAAAATACAGATTAAGTGCATGTAGAACTGAGATGGCTTTCAATGCAGGCACAGAGCTTAAAATTGTTGAAGCAAAGCGCTAATTCACCTCGCTTTTTAATTCATTATAACGTATGTGATATTCAATTTCTCCTTCATTGACAGATTTTACTTAAACACTACAGAACACTATTCAGGTGCGGCACGGTGACGCAGTGGCAACATCTGTGCCTCCAAGAAAGAAAATCCTGCCCGAGGCGGTTCGACTCCCACCCAAGATACCTTTCTGTGTGCAGTTTGTTTGTTCTCCACCTATTCAGCGTGGGTTTCCTCCGAGTTATGCGCTTTCCTCCCACGACTTAAAAAAAAAACGAATTAAATTGCCGATAACATCATAATATATAGAACGCAGTGTCTGGGAGGTGTTTGTGCCGGCTGATTGTATGGCTGCCTTCCCGTCGCCTCTATGTGGTTTCCTCGCTTCGCCGCTGTAATGATGCAAGGCGTCCTGTATAAGGGCGTCTGCTAATTAATAATTAATATGAATCAATTCTGAAATGCATGATGATATGCACATTAAATAAAATAAACATCTACCCCGTAAAGGCTATCAAAAGATTAGCAGGCAGACGAGTGCCTAAGAGGACTGATGGTACTGCTGCAAAAATTGAAATCTAAAGCTGAAGGTAAAGTGTTAACGTTTAAAAATGATTAACCAATGAGTGGGAGTTAAATCTAAAGTAAGACCTAAGAGTCTAGGTGTTGTGCAAATAATGTTTCACTTATGAATGGTGGAGAATTCAAGCCTGGCAACTTCAGTGTAGATATAGACACATATTAAAACACTTATTCCATTTATATATAGATAGATTGGTGGAAACTGAAACGGAAATGGTTCGAAAGCGTGGGGTGTCTCGGAAAAAAAAATTACTACATAAATACGGAATTCAATTATTCAGCTTGAATTGTTTTTAAAAAGTAACTTTCTTTTTATAGCGGGCGCTTAAGGGAACAAAATGTTAGCAGGTGGAAAGGTTACTGGTGAACATATTAGACCTTGGAAGGAAAGATAATGTAATATTTAAGCCAATTCATGTAAATGAGAAAATCGACCTTAAAGAACAGAGTCCGCCTTAGGTTTAAGAGGTGCGAAGATTAACTTTGTTCACACAAAAAAGTACCAAAATGTATACATGAGGTTAAATAATTACTTCATCGTCCCCTGGGTGGTGGCAGCATAAGAATGAAAACTGGATTAAAGTATTTCCCCCATGGCCCGGCCACCTGCTTAGGTTGTGAGTTATTGCTTTGTGCAATGAGGCTTTAACCCAGTGCGTTGCTTCCCTCCTACGAAGCATTGTCCAGGTATAAACAGATCTCGTGCAACTTCAGCTAAATAAGCTCGTGCTGAATTTATTACAATTAATACAATTAGTATCATTGTCGTCGTTTCATCGTCGTCGTCTTTCAATAGACAGTCCAGCAGTCATTCATTCTGACGAATCAATTATTAAGTTATTCATCAGGTTCACGTAAATAATATGACTAAAGTACACCTGATGTATGCGCCAGCTCCTTACGAGAAGGGTGTCCTATTACCTCATTCCCCGCGATAGACAATCACATTTCACTGGGTTACATTCCATATATCTTTTAATTGATATGTCACCTACGGTACGTCTACTCTGTCTGAAATTAACATGGGCACCTGTTATTCAGTAAAGCTGTACAGCCACCACATCTCCATGAAATGTCTCATCTCATTATCCTATATAGGGTCACGGTGAGCCGGAGCCTATCCCGGAAACACAGGGCGTAAGGCAGGAATACACCCGACGACGGGACGCCAGTCCATCGCCGGGCACTGCGGGACAATTTTAGTCTGCGAGCCAATCAACCTATCCAGGAGCATGCTTTTGGACTGTGGGAGGAAACCGGAGTACCCGGCGAAAACCCACGCGGACACGGGGAGAGCATGCAAACTCCACACAGAAAGGCACCCGAGCCGAAAGATTCGAACCCGGGACCTTCTTGCGGTGAGGCGACAGCGCTAACCACTGGGCCACCGCGCCGCCCTCCATGAAATGTAATGTATTGAAACATCAGCAAGGGGAGTGGGCAGCACGGTGGCCAAGTCGGTAGCGCTGTCGCCTCACAGCAAGAAGGTCCCAGGTTCGAATCTCGGCTCGGGTGCCTTTCTGTGTCCGCGTGGGTTTTCGCTGGATACTCCGGTTTCCTCCCACAGTCCAAAAAGCATGCTGCTGCATAGGTTAATTGGCTCGCAGACTAAATTGCCCTCAGTACCCGATGATGGACTGGCGTCCCGTCGTGAGTATATTCCTGCCTTGCGCCCTGTGTCTGCCCTGATAGGCTCCGGCTCACCGCGACCACGTACACAATTAAGCGGTTTCAGGCAATGAGATGAGGAAGGTGAGTGCACGAACACTCGACACGACTATCCCGAAAGAACAGTCACGGAGAGCAAATCCCAGTCTAATGGTCACCACGCTCGACTCGTAACACAAAGGCGACCGGTTCGATCACCCAGCGCGCAGTTGAAACAATGGATACGTGGCTCAATTCCCCCGCCTTTCTCCAGGCCTGCAGTGAGAGTTGGTACGCCACGGTTGGTCGATTGGTTGGCCGCGTACACTGGGGTAAAGTCTGAGAAATCTGACCGGCATAGAAGGCGGACAAATTCCCCCCAGAGGGGCCTCTGGAGATAGGTCCATCTACCAACAGTAGGGTGAGCTTGTAATCGCAGTGAGGCACCCTAACTTCTCACCTGGAAAGTATATTTGGCACCAACTATGCAGTTTGGGACTGATTTATCCATAGCGTGCCCTCGTTTTTTTTCTTTATCGGTGTCCGCACCCACGCAATACCACAATCTCTGCTGTTTGCAATTTTCCTCGGCACTTTGTGGCAAGCTGCAAAGTAATGAAATTATTTTTTTAATTCTGCTCCATCTCAAGCCACCCTCATTCTCTCCTCCGTTCCGACAAGAGTTACCATTATTTGTCAGTCAAATAAGTTGCCATTATTTGTGGCACTGATTATTTTGATTGCTCTTAAAAACTGCTGCTTCGGAATAGCCCTGTCGAGCACGTTTCCTCTCTCCTCTGCGATATTTCAAATTATCAGCCTGATGATCATTACCAAGCTTGTGCAGCCTGATGATTAATTCAACGTGGGAGGTGAAAGGTTACTTAGGAGAGCGGAGGAAAGCTCCACGTAGATATCTCATCTCATCGTCTGAAACCGCTTAGTCTTATACAGGGTCACGGTGAAGCCGGAGCCTATCCCGGCAGACACAGGGCGCAAGGCAAGGATATACCGACGATGGGACGCCAGTCCATCGTCGGGCACTGCGGGGCAATTTAGCCTGCGAGCCAATTAACCTATGTAGCAGCATGCTTTTTGGACTGTGGGAGGAAATCGGAGTGCCCGGCGAAAACCCACGCAGACACGGGGAGAGCATGCAAACTCCACACAGAAAGGCACCCGAGCCGACAGATTCGAACCCGGGACCTTCTTGCTGTGAGACGACAGCGCTAACCACTGGGCCACCGTGCCGCCCCACGTAGATATCCCGACCAAGAAACCTTTAAGAACCACTCATACACGGAGCCGTACAAATTTGCATCAACACAAATCTTCGTTTTGTAGACAACACCAAAAGTTCGTTGTTGTTAATTCCCTGTCAGGGTGACCTAAATTACAACAGTTGTTGCCTGACAATACGACGAGAATTATCACCGCGGTGCTGAGTGAGCAAGAAGCGACCTGCACGGCAGGTGTTTTGCTTGGCTGCAGGGAGCGCATGATTTGCCCGCCTGCCATGCGTGCAATGCACTCCCTGGAATATTGACGCTCGCGCACGACGCGTCTGCGCAAATTGGAGGCGAGGAGAGAGGCTCGCCTCATCGCCGACAAATTTGCAGATCAGCTCAAAGAAGCCCCAGAGAGCTCACCTGCCACAGAGACCCGGCAGCTGTAGCAACGCACGCAGCGGGCTACGCGACTTGGGGAAATGCTCCCTGATGACAGCTGATACCATTCTGGACCAGCTGTCTTAGGCAGCCCAAGACAATCAGCAAGAGCATTAGTGGGTCCTCGCATAAATTGGACAAAAGGGCTTTCAGATGTAGGTGGCTTCTAAAAGCGTGATAAATAATTTCACCTTTAACGGGTTGATGTTATTCACTGTCACAGCAACCCGCAGGTGCAGCCAGCTGTGACTAATGTAGTGGAAGAGCTTTGGTGGGATCGCCCGGGGAGCTCGATTGGGGGCAGCTGTGCAGGGAAGAGTTACGACTTTGCCCGCACCAGTCAACCAACGACACGAAGCGGTTGCGTTAACACGGTGTTAATTTGATAACCCGAGTGAACCGGTCTCACAACCCGCATCGTCGTCGTCGTCAAAACCGTACGCTCCGTCGCTTCCCGCGTACTCTCCCATCGCGTGAAAACACCAACTGTGAACCTCATCGTTTTACCGTTTCGGTTGTACTCGCCGCTACGCCGCCACTGAACAACCCGTACGCCCACGAGTGTGACTGCGTGTACCAGTCTGTGGGGAGCGGTGGCCCAGAGGGGAGTGCGCTGGACCACAAACCCGGCGATGCGAGCTCGAATCCTGCACATGGCCAACACCAGTGACGATTTTATGAACCGGTCCTGGCCTTCCCCTAGGTCGACTCAGCCTCAAATGAGTATCTAGTGCGGTGTGTAAACATTGCCACGAAGGAGACAAAGGCAGCCGGGCGTGGTGCTGATGACCCACCCCCTCGTGTGCCGTTTCGACCTTCATAGGTGCTCGCTAATGGCACTTGACCCAACAGTCTAAGGCCATACGAGGGATCTTTGCATCTTTGTTGTCAGTTTGTACACCGAATGCCAGTCCTCACGTGTCTGTGCCTGAGCCTGCGTGCATACGACCTGGCGGAGTTGCCGGCTCCATGCATCCCCGCTCTACCGCGAGAGGATCACGCTGTGGCCAGTGCACACCACCGGCACGAGGGTGCAAGGGGACTCCACATTTCCAGGCACGGGACCGCGCCAGGTCGTGCAATCGCATTAAAGCTCGCACACACCGTCGCGTGGGGACTTCTTCCTAGGTGTGCACGAAAACACACAGTCACGAATACGTCTACGGGTATAAGCAACGGTGTGACGGCGGCGGCAGGAAAATATATCCGGTGCACGTTTCGGCTCGGAGTTGGTTTATTCACGCGACCGGACAATACGTTAAGACGGAGACGCGAGTCACAGGGGCAGTTCGTTCGGGTCATGAAAATTATTCTGTGTTAACGCAACCGCCTGTCGTCGTTTGGTTGGACCTCTCGTGTAGCAAAAACTCTACTCTCCCTCCCTGCCCAGGCAACCCCACCTTGCGAACCCACACAGAACCGCTCCCTTTATTTGAGGCCTTTACAGCCTGTAAACGCGAGCACTGAGACAGGCCCTATGCTCCCAACATCAAGGCCCAAACCCTTCGAGGGTCTTCTCTGTCAATGGTGATCGTTACACTGGTATTCTTACACTTAGCATCGATCTGCTGGTGAGTCAGATGTGGAAATTTCAGCACCCAACGCCTCTGCACCGGTCAACTCCAGCACCTTCATAGTGCTTTGCGGCCCCAACTTCTAGAATGAAAGGTTGGGGCATAATAGGAGTGGCTTGAGATGTACCACAACAAATGTTGCTCCATAAACTATGTAATTACGAAGTATTATATTCATGGGTTGCTTCTTACTAAGATACCCGAACTAAGGGACTAGACAGCAACATGTCAATGGACCTTCCTGTGCTGGCAGTCGCGATATAGGTTATTAACACATTCATGTGTCAATAAACGTCTTCTACAGCAATGACCATCCGGATAAATTCCAACTGGCTTCTACACAAACGTGAAGTTATATGCAGTGCTTTTACACGAACAAAGCAATATCATCTCAAACAAATCCATAGTATGTGTGCAGCACGTATTAAATGAAGATGCCAACATCAACAGCAGCAGTCATTATCTATGCACTGCTAGATTAACACCTGCTCGCACTTTTGCCTTCACTTACGGCCCTCCTGAATATTAATGACTGTCGTTGCTCCATCTCCGGCACGGTTATTCTCTCGCACACATTTGCTCCTTTGGATGCCCTTTGGTAAAAGTTCCACCCTGCCCAAGGCAGTTTTTTTTTCTCCTAATTATCAGGACTACATCTTGTCTTTCTTTCTTGTTCCCTGAAGGCAGTGTTCTTTTTAGTGCGTCTTCGTCTAATCCCAAGTATGCGTCTCTCCACGCGTATTTTTATGCTCGCCGGCTATAGTTCCATATTCGGACACTGTTTGCGTATCTAAGTCAGGGTCGCGGTGAGACGAAGCCTATCCCGACAGACACAGGGCGCAAGGCAGGGATACACTCACGATGGGACACCAGTCCATCACCGGGTACTTCGGGCAATTTATTCTGCAAGCCAATAAACCTATGCAGCAGCATGTTTCTTGGACTGTGGAAGGAAACCGGAGTGCACGGGTGAAAACCCACGCAGACCCGGGGAGAGAACATGCAAACTCCACACAGAAAGGCACCCGAGCCGAGATTCGAACCCGGGACCTTCTTGCTGTGAGGCGACAGCGCTACCCACTGGGCCACCGTGCCGCCCCTGATGCTTGAATATATTTTCAAAGAAAGATTATAAAAGTTAACGGGACAATGACTTACACGCTATTGAAACTGGGTTATGGCTTGTGCAATAGTGTGATAGTGAAAATGTACGTACATTCATATTTTTTACATACGGATTTCTGTGTTAACACTGCCTTTATTCAGCAATGCTGCAAAATGAGCTTTGTCAAGCTGTGTAGCTCACATCGATATCCATAATGTATCTCAGGGGCACGCAGACACTGACCCGAAAACGTGTAGATAACAGCAACTTGCATCGTTTACTCTGCAGATACGGCACGGCCGCGTGTACGCCAATGAATAAATGGTTGCTGTAGTCATCTCCGTATAGATACGGCTGAGACTGGAATAAAGAAGCAGCATTCACCAAAGTTTAATGAATACATATCTACGGACCCAATGTGCCATGGAGATGAGGTTTGAAGAAAAGTTTCATTACAAACATATTGTCCGGATTAATTACGCACGTAGCTGCAGGTCACACTCGTCTTGTATTGTATTTGCCAATGATACATTGCGATGGCATTCATCTAGGCAGCCCACCCTTGGTTAAACTGGGTTCTCAAGTGCTGTGAGTTGGCTCAGTGTGGTCACCAATGAATGTGCGCTGAAAAGCTTCAAAGAAAAATTGGCTCTGCCCAATTTGGTGGGGGCAGCACGGCGGCCCAGTGGGTAGCGCTGTCGCCTCAGCAAGAAGGTCCCGGGCTCGAATATTGGCTCGGGTGCCTTTCTGTGTGGAGTTTGCATGTTCTCCCCATGTCCGCGTGGGTTTTCGCCGGGCACTCCGGTTTCCTCCCACAGTCCCAAGACATGCTGCTGCATAGGTTAATTGGCTTGCAGACTAAATTGCCCGCAGTGCCCGGTGATGGACTGGCGTCTCATCGTGGGTAAATACCTGCCTTACGTCCTGTGTCTGCCGGGATAGGATAGGCTCCGGCTCACCGCGACCCTGTACAGGCCTAAACGGTTTCTGACAATAAGATGAGATGAGACAATTTGGTGGAAATTGAAAATGTCTATTTACCTATCATTGGACGAGAATTTCTCTCAAACACAGGATGGTCTATAAGTATTGTGACCCCCATTTAAGTCTTTAAATATTAATATATTTACATACGAATGTCTGTGTAAAGTCATGCAAGCAATATTAAATAACATTAACTTTGAACATTGCTTTCCAAAGTTGTTCTTTTGGGATAGTAATGTCGAGCGCATCCTCTCGTATCTCGAGCACCCCCTCCCCCCCTCTCTCTCTCTCTGCAAAAAGGGAGAGAGAGCTTCGGAAAGAAATTCTCATACATCGAGCCGTGAAAACCTACACGCGTGCATACATAAGCTCTATTAATCTCAAATAAATAATGGTTATTTCAAACGAACACGATTGAACAAAGAACATGTTCGGGATTAATTTAAATTGTGGTAACAAGACAATTTGCCCACTCTGCAGAAGGGTGGGAGAGAGGTGTTTCGAGATGGCTCTGTGCAATCTGCCTCCATAAGCTCTACTCTACCGTGACCCTCAGGTGAAAAGCGCTTTAGAAATGCAAATATTATCATCATGGGGAAGTGCGCGGTGGCGCAGTGAGTAGCGCTGTCGCCTCAGCAAAAAGTACCCGGGTTCAGTTGCCGGCTCAGGTGCCTTTCTAGGTGTAGTTTGTGTGTTCTCCCCGTGCCTACGTGGGTTTTTCACGTGTACTCCGGTTTCTTCCCACCGTCCAAATAAACGCTGCTGTCTAAGTTAATTGGTCTGCCTCTGTCTACCGGGATAGGCTTCGGCACCCCGCGACCCTGTACAGGATTAAGCGGGTAGTGATACTGAATGGGTACTGTCTGGTGACACCGATCACACTGGATGGGCGCATTGGTAACCTCTGCGCTTCACAGAAGTCCTCGGTAAATTACTCAATGTTAACTGTCCGTCGCATAAACTGTGCCGTGACACGAGCAGAGAGAGTCTGTAAAATCTAAAATTTGCTCTTAATACTGGGCTCTCATTATCTTCCCAAGCATCTCAGCTCTGCAGGACCTTTTACAGTACCTCCAGCTGCACACCAACTCCTGTGCCCACCAGTTTGACAGGGTGGCGCAGTTGTAACATAATAATGAAAATAATTGCACTTCAAGAGCGCTTCATACCCGGGGGTCACAAAGCGCTACGCAGAGCTGTGAAGATGACGGCATGTCAGAAACAACAACAACGACACATGAACGACAAATCATCAACAAGTTTTTTGTTTGTTATAAATCTAATATCTGCGCCTCACAAAAATAACGTCTGGCCCAAAACAGTCCGATTCTTGCCTTAGGTACCTTAACATGTGCGGTGTGTTCTCCCCCTGGTTCTGTGTGGGTTTCCTCTGGGTTCTCCGCTTTCCTCCCACAAACAACAACAAAATCGCAGTCATGAATTGACTGATGCAATCATAAGATATAGTGGATATTGTCTGGGTGGTTGGCGCCTGCTGATTCCACCTTTTCCTCTGCGGTTTCCTTGCACTACAGTATCTGTGTAATATCGATGACCGGCGTGGAGTTTGTGCGCAGAGTTATACAATAATAAGCAATTAATTAGATTAATTATTATTCAATTGGGGGAAATTACAAAACATAGTTACAAAGTAATACGTTAAAACAAATGTTATTTCATTTATTGTCTAATGTGATATTAATAGGATTTACAAACAAGTGCTAGTGCAGTTTTGAGTTCGCGCGTATTGAAAATGTTTCCCCTAAAGCGATTTTGAACATCATATTTTTCTGACAAATATTTTAACTTGTCCACAATCACAAATAATGCTTGGGCACACGCTGTCAGCAATTTAATTATGCATTAAATTATACGTAGACATTTTAAACACCTGCATCGCATTTGCATACAATTATGAACAATTAAACACTAATTAGAGGCAATTCACTGGTTGGCAATGGTCGACTAAACCAACAAATGTGTTCATCCACAATGCATCCAGTTCTAATTAACTTTGATTATTGACAGTATTACACACAGCAGACGTAGTTATATCTTTATCAAAGCTACCTTTCGACACATTGTGAGATTTTTATCCATAAAATTACGGGTACGTTTTTGGTCTTCGCCCAGTTACCTATGAATGACCAAAAGCATCCACATTCCCTGTCAGAGTGACCTATAAGCTCTTGGGGTAAGCGTTATTAATGAGCACGAAGGGCAACGTTTCACATTAGGAAGTGTGCGGCCCGCACCACATCCAGCCGCCTCTGTCTCCCCAGCGCGTGTGTTTATACACTGTACCAGGTGCTCATTAAAGGCTGGGTCGACCTAGGGGAGGCACACGACTGGTTCAGACATTCGCCACTAATGGCCTGGGTGTGTCGTGCAGTGCGCTAACCTCTGTACCACCGCTCCCTCCGATACTGGGCAGTGGCATTGGCTGTACAAACACACGCGCGCACACATCTGTTGGCTCTCATTAGATTGATGCATCTACACTGCACGCATTTATCTACTCGAGCATGATAAGGCCACATCTGTTACCTGCCTTTATCAGCCCTATTACACCATATCTGCACGCACATGAGATGAGCCTTTCTTGCTTATACACGCAGTACTGCCAATGCAAACAGCACGGGAATGCCATACTGCTGCGCATTTTCAACATCAGCACCTCAATCCACGCATTCAGGGTTTTTTTTATTAAATTCATTACAACACTACATTTAGCAAACAGTGGTTTCGCGTCATTTATACAAAATGTAACATTAATACAAATATTATTTTTTTAAAACCTGGGCATATAGCAACCCCTCAGTCAATATTGACTCCTTTCCATGAGGGACCCACATTTAAACGTTTTGACAAAATTCACGCGATTAATTACTTTTATATAAATCCTTTTTATCCTGCCTCCTGGTAAATGCCAGCACTTTGCTTGAACTCTCCCCTCACGGTGTAATCCTGTGCTTTATTATTTATTTCGGTGTACGGATTTCTTTCCTTCAAGCCATTGAGGAATATCTGACGTTTTCAAGCAACTTCCTTCATCAACATTTTGCCACTGAGAATGAGTCTTTGAGTCCATTACACAGGTTTCAGACAACGACCCAAAGACCCTCTGGCTAAAGGGGGTTGGTGTCAGCAAGAGCATCTGATCATAGTCGTCCTCTCCAATAGTCCTGATCATTGAGGAGCAACTGCCCAAGCAGGATCATCCTGAGCATCGGCCGTTGAAACCGACAACAACAACACATCTGTTGAGTGTTTTCATTGCTCTGGATCAGACTTCTTTCCTCCCTAACCTGCTCGAGAATGACCTCACGCTCTCTCTGTCTCTAGCCAACTGATTTTCTCCATCCCGAATTAGAAAACCCCACACCTCAGGACTTGCCACTCGCCTTACATAGCCCTATCTTTGGAGTGCCAAGTTTTTTGCGAGTAAGCATGTGGTTCTGCAGGCTCATGTGTACACAAAACTGATTTCACAAGATCGTACTGTCGGGGCACAACCCCGAGCCGGCCTCCACACCACCAGTACCATTGCATAGACATTGAATATATGGACTTAGGATCTGGATGGGTGACCTACGATGCGTGAACCAGGTGATGCGGGCGTTGTTCTACATTCACTGCCCCCCTTGCCTTCACCAATAACGCTGTCCGGTCTCAAACGCTGTGGGGAGCGCCCTCAACCAACGTTGCACTGATGTCTGTTGACTCGACGAATGAGATTGCATTCGCCTCCAACGTGACAGGCGACGCGTCCTGGAGGAGGAGGCGCTCTCGACACGGCTACCCTGAAAGAACCGCTTTTGAGAGCAATTCTCAACATCGGACAGACAATAAAGGGCTGCACTGCACATGTACAATATTGCACTTGTGAAATAACCATAAATTATTATGTATCAGACGCCCTTATCCAAGGTGACTTACATCATTACAAAGACTGCAAGGAAACTATAGATGTGGAGCGAAGACAACTCTGCAGTCACTCGGTGCCAACATTTGCCAGACATTGCTTTCTATATATTATCACCCAATTAATTACTTAATTGGTGATTTTTTCATAGTTTTATAAGGAAACCAGAAAACCCGGGGGAAACCCATAAAGAACCGGTTTAGAACACAAACTGCGCACTGAGAGTTGCCCAACATGGGAATCAAACGTCCTCGGACAGGACCTACTTTGCGTGAAACACAGATGGCACCACTGTGCCACCCTGTCACCAAACCTCTGTGGTGATCCCCTATATATGGGGGTGTTATCGCCCAGTTAATGAGTATTAACATGTGGGAGGACACAAGAGCACCCAGGGAAACCCATGAGTGTGATGGGGAAACATTCTATCGCATACAGATATACTAGGTGAAAAAAAGATACCGATAGCTTTAACGGCTCGACCTGAGATACTAATGCATTGATATTTTCGTTGTCCTGAGCCAATTGGCTTTGGCAAAACTTGGCCAACACTGAGACTGTGCTCTAAAGAAAGCCGCCTCTAGTGTGGGCCAATAAGATTCAAGGTCATTTATCGAATCGTTTTGTTAACATATTTTGCTACGAACAATCGTATTATTACCATAAATGGTAAAACCTATTCTGTTTTTTTTTTCACATCTTCGTACTGGCAAATATGTGCCCGTAGACACAACAGGTGGCGTCCACATTTTGCGACACCGCCTTCCAATGGCGAGCCAGGGAATTACACTACAATGCTCACGGGAACAGAGTCTTCACCACTATTGTCAGATCCACCAATGCTCGACCAGAGCGCGGGATATCAGGCGTGCATGGCTCACCACTTATCTACTAGAGGAAAAAAAAATCCACGGATAATCGCAGACACATGGCAGTAATGGGATCGCTGTAAATAGGAATGTACTCGGACCCAACAGCTCATGTGAATAGTACGAGTTCACTGCTAATGTGGTGATGTATAGGACGCGTTATACCATACATAACAATGCGCACAATGTACCTTCTTCGCGGTTGTCCGCTCAGCTGAGAAGCATTACTCTTAATTATAATCGTTCAAGTTCATTAATTTATGTAATAATGCTATCTTGTGGGTCGCTGCATGCGCAACCTCCCACTGCTCTGCCTACTCGCCTTCACATCTGATTTCCCACCGAACGGAATGGAATGAGGATGAAGGCACAGCACTGAGACCCCCTGCTGGGAGAAAGAAACAATATCAGCTTTCTCATTGGGAAAACAAATTATTGTGGCATTCATGGCTTTAAAAAAAAATGGTAAAGGTGGAACCCTGTAATTGCTTTCTCGCGCCCCTGCGGGCAAACATACCTGCAATAGATTAAGACCTGCAGAGCCCCTGTGGAGGATATTTGCAATGCCCTTCTATGCTGACTCGGCATCTCAGAAGAGGTGGGATTGGAGGTGAAAGTGACCCGGTGCAGTCCGGTACCGCGTACCGGTAAGGAAGTGGCTGAAGTTTTCAGTACAGTACGGGTGTGAAGAAGGGTCGCGACAGTCATTCGCGTTGCCTTCCACCCTGCATGCGAGATACCCACGAGTCAACTCCGCAGCTCTGTGCAGCGCTTTGTGACCCTCGGGTGAAAAGCGCCCTAGACGTGCAATTATTATTATTATTAATAACTCAGCCCACGACTTGCCGAATGACTGTAGTGTTCACATTTACACTGCTGGCTGTACCTATTCAACCGCCCATTCATTACGCACTTCCATGCTTGCTAAAGACCTTGAAAGGGGTGTCCGTTAATATTTCACGCAAAATTTAATTAGGTTATTAAAATCTTTTCAGCGTGTTAGATGTCATTGTACACTCACTATCATTACAAAACAACTTTAGATTACTCCCGCGCAAGCTTGCACGCGAAAAAAACGTCCGCTTTAAATCAATATCCTGATATAATAAAAAAAAACACACGGCATTGTTTGAACCCCCATGATGCATACAACTATTACACTGCGGGAAAAAGTATATTTGGTTTCATCCGACTGTACCTTTAATGAGTTCATCTGTTGTAGTAAATTGCTTCTGAGGGCCATGACTAATACAACAATTACGCAGCAGCTGAATATGAAAGCACGCTAAGTGTGCTGTATATAAACTCCATACATTCTGCCAAGGTCACCTGATGAGCCCCATTATTTCCACACAGCGCTACTTCCTGCAGAATCCGCGACCATTCCTGCGTGCATTCGCCTGTGCGCCAGGCACGAGGAGTTGCTGCCGCGTTCCTCCTACGGCGAGGGCTCCTCGCTGACAGAGAGCATCGTTACACTGATAGTTAGACTTCTGGAAGCGCAGCTCATACATCGACTGTAATAGCACGATTGGGAGAGGGCTTTTGGCGGAAGAAAAAAAATGAAACCGCGATTCTCTTAGTGGGCTCATAGATATCTATTGCGCCTGCTTATTGGATGAAGCAGAGTATCGCAATTTCTTTGAGCACTAACAATGTGAAGCTACTTACTGCGGCCGAAAATTGCACACGCAGCAAAAAAAATCACACAAAGCTCAGCTATCTGCTTGCTCAATGTAATTAAAATGTTAATTAGGAATATTTCGAACGTGTTTATAAATAATCTCCAATGACAGCGGTCTGTGCACCTCAACCTGCCATGTCCCGTTAGTTTGTGTCCTGCTTGCTCAGCGCTGCTGTTATAAAGTCACATTCTGCCTAATTAATTAAAGCAGGGGGTGGAAGGGGGCGCGGGGGGTTGTTGAAATGGCAGCTGCTGGTTGAGGAGATGGCACAGGTCGTGTTCCACCAGTGGAGAGTGGGGCTGCCGAACTTTAATTTGAAAAAAAATGATTACTATTCAAATCACCTCTATTCATCCGAACGAAAGGGCCCCTAATCAAATCTGCATTAAAATGGAACCGCACGCATGGTCCGTAGCACACTGCGCACGCAATTATAATAATATAATCCATGGATGTTCTGAAAAATGTCAACTTAGAGTGATGGTAGAAATGTATTCCTCCCACTAAGGACATATTTTCATTTATTACGCTATGCTTGATATCAAGGCATGCGAAATGGTGTTGTAGTTTGTCAACAAATAAACAAGACTTCTCATTTGCCGGTCACGATGTGGGGCGATGTAGCATTCGTTGCAACCCAAAACAATGCATAAACAACAACTTGTGCTCGACATCGAGTGACAATTACGACCCTGCTCTTACCCTTTGTGATCGCGCGCGCGCGCACATGTGTTTAGAGATGAGCTTTGTTGTTTCACTCCAATATCCGAGACGTCTTCAAAAAAGAATTGTAGACAAGAGCAAAACGTTCACCTCACGTACACAGCTCACGAATGCAGAGTGATACATTCTTAACGTGAAACAATTACACTTTGCAAGTGCAAGCCTTCTGTTAAACGGCAGAGTTTCTAAGTTAATTCGCAAACCAATTCCAAAGTTGTTGGCGGCTCATTCCCAGAGGCGTTTTATTTGTACCGCTGGGCATCTCAACACAGGTGAGGCTGCATTGTTTCCCTCCAAGTGCACGGCCGATTGCTCCACAACTCTTCACATCGCGCCCGTCACGTAGTAATGTTTAATGACTGCTGGGACCTTCTTCAAGTAACTGTTGTTATGCGATACCCAGTACCAGTATTCCAAAAACCCGTCCCCAAAACCACCCTCATAATGCAATGAAGGCTGCGTGTTTACAGCGAGAACATCACTCGGAAACAATTCCCAGCCGAGGGCGAATTTAAAACCCTGCAGTGGGGATTCGGTTTTGCACTCTGCTGCGCTGTTCGCCACAGAGGCTGTTTAGCATAAGCCATTATAATATTCATGAGTGACAACTAAGAAGAAGCTTTATTAACCCCTTTCATATTGGCAGGAGGTCCGGGAAGAAGAGGCCAAACACCCTCCAGAGAGATAGGAGGAGGGGCTCTCTTGAGCTACCGCTCGTGGAGGCGGCCAGCAGACGCGTGAGCAAGCACTTGCGGGGCTGCAGTGTGTGTGTGTGTGTGTCCTCTATGTCACTCCTATTTTATGTAGGTACTATGTATACGTAAAGTCTCTTCTAAAGCATTGCTTTCTTCCATTGTTCCTGGAAGAAAGTAACGCTGTAGAAGAGACTTAACATATCCATAGAACCTACATATAAATAAGAGTGACACACATGACACACACACGCTGTGCCTGAGTATTTATCGAACGTATGAGGTGAAAACGTCGCGATGGAGAGTGAGAGCGATCGACGCGGCTGTCCCGAGAGAGCAGCTTTTCGAAGCAATCAAATATGTTTTTGTTAACATGTAAAGTCGAATTTTGAACACAAGTCCAAGTTAAAGATGCAGTCCTGCAATTGTTTTCTTACACCCCTTCTGGCAGTTGGGCCTCCACTGGAGGAAGCTTGAGATGATATTTTAGGCTATTATTGCAGGCTGACCAGAAGGCTTGGAAGCGACGCAAGCAGCCACAACTTTACTCAACCTCACGCGAGCAGCGCATGAACTAACTGCATTTTTATACCCATTGACACTGCTGGGTCGGGGGGGCAGAGGCCCAGAATTTTTGGAAACCTGCCGCGCCGAGAAATCGAACAGACGCGACCTGCAGCAGATCGCACGCCCACTGTGCTAAGCCTTACACTGTGGCAGTATATATCGCAAGTGCCAAAAAAGCATGACTTGAGATGCATGTGCCAGGTCTGTGCTGTTGTTGCGATAAGATTATTTTGTTTATGAAATTCTTTATTAAACACACTGGAAACTAAATAAAATATAAAAATTCTGTTTAGCCTTTTGGGATGCGGTAGCCCTCTTCCTAAGGATTTGCCTGCCTTGAAATGATTTAATGCCCTCTCTGACACCGCTCTCCACATGACAATAGCACGGGGTATTTACTTTATTACAAGTATTGCTCAATGTGTTTACTCCTTCGTTCCGCTCAGGATTGCTTGACGTGTCACGAAAAGGTAGCATCGTGAAACTTTTATACGTATTTGTATGCATTATTATTTATTTGTATGTATGTGTATTTGTTTATCTGCTAGCATGTATTCGTGTGTATTGTTTTCTGCGTATTTGCAGGTGACCACACATCAGCCGTTCAAAGATTTGACAAATGGCTGCTAATGCTGACAGGCCCTGCCAGAAGCTCTGTTGGAGGCATTGTTACAGAAGCAGACACGGTTGTGAGCGCCACTTCACGCGCACTTAAAAAAAAGGAAACAAAACCTATTTAGTATTTTTTTGTTACGTTAAGATATTCTAAATCCTAGAATAGGGCGGCGCGGGTGCCTTTCTGTGTAGAGTTTACGTGTATTCTCTCTCCCCCGTGTCTGCGTGGGATTTCGCCAGGCACTCCGGTTTCCTCCCACCGTCCAACGACACGCTGCCCAGATCAAATGTCCTACCAAGTAAATCATCCCCTAAAAATGGCCCTGCCATGTACTAGCGTTACATCTTGGGTATAGCTCTGCCTTGCACTCTCTGACTGCTAGGATAGGCTCTACCTCTCTAGAACTTTGTACGGGATTAAGCAGTTAGTGATAGTGAACATTCTACAATAGTCCCACCGCTTGGCTTGTGCATGATTTTGAAACAATTTTAACAACTGTACTGCGTTTTCAATGCTTTGTGGCATCTTCATTCTGAATGATACACACAGTCGTACTTGACCTTACGGTGGGAAACGTAATGTTTTATATATATATATCCACTTTGCCAAAAATTAAAAACCATTGCGGCAAAATAATAATAAACATTCAATGTATATTTGAACACCTGACCGACAGCCATTACACACAGAAGGCATGTATTGAATTCCTTGCAGCAACTCTGAAGAAGTGTACGTCCGGCAAACAGAAAGAACAATATCCACAAGGAAGAAGAGCACAAGGCAGCAATGCGTTTGCTGCATATGGAAAAATCGGCAACGGCAGCACACTGTGTAGACAAACAACACAAAATCGATTGACAAGATGTGACTACTAGCAGCTATCCGCCATAAAGATCCAAGATTAATCCGTGAAGCAATAGAGATTCACAAGACAGAAAAGACTATGAACTGCAAACAAGAAATGAGAATATAGCTCAGCCAAGCCTGGGGGCCAATTTTTAAAATCAGCAGTGTACAGCGATAAAACTCTGGACTACAGGCATCAGGAGAGACTCACCAAGTGTTTGAAGAACTGGGTAGGCTTTCATGATATACAAACTAGTAGGTAAGTCAGAGGTGGATTTAGATTAAGTTAGTGTGATTCTAATGTGAGCAAAACAATGGAACCCCTTTCAAATGGACTCCCGCCCTTCTTCCATTGTACCTAGAAAAAGTAAGCTCTAGAAGGGACTTAACACACACACACACACACATACTACCTACATATAAATAGGAGTCATACACGTGATGTACGCACACACATAGCATATGAGGATGCCTCAAACATGGGAGACGAAGTGTTGTGAAGAAGAGAGGTGGCTATCCCGAAAGAGCAGCTTTTCGAAGCAAAGTGCTGCAAGAGACCACAGAGTGGTGAATATAAAAGGTGTAGGTGTTGCACACGTAACATAGCCTCATTTGGATTTCTATAACATTACTGTACGACATATGCATAGGTGAAAACGAGACTCGCTAAATACCAAGTTACTTTGTGCTACCATTTGTTTGAAGATTTCTAGCATCGAGCACAACTGATGTGTACGCTTGCTTTATTACCTACTTTTTCTTTTGTTTCCTTTATCAAGCCTGGGGGTTTGATAAAAGGCATGGCAGACATCATACTGTAACGCTCGAAATAATACATTTATAAAGGGTAAACTCCACAATTGTAGCAGGGCTTGAAATAGCATTGCCTCTACAATTTAATTCCTGCCTAAAGCTATAAAATCAAGCCTTACCTTTTCAGATTATTGGGTCTCCCCATCCAAAGCATTTTCACTAAGACTTACTCATATGCTTTTAGATGAAGCACAGACTAGGAAATTGGAAAGACCACTTTTGAGGATAAGAGAAATATGGGATTAATGATCACATGAAATCTTAAAGGTTGGCATTTTATTGCAATATATGTGAAGCATAGGGGGTGATGCCATGGCGTAATGATTAGCACAATGGACTTACAATTCAAAGGTCAGTCTGTTTCCATCGCCTGCCACGGCAGTTGAATCCATGGCGAGCGATTCTCAAACCGGCACCACCACCACACCTCAATCTCCGTGTAGTATGAACACCCACACCACAGTCGATCGCCAAGTTGTGCGGTGGGGTGCAGTGTGGGTATTCCCATCCCTTCCAAGCTGGCACAATATTGTTGAAGCGTTTCCGTTATCACGAAAGAACAGTTCTTTGAGATCGACTCTCAAGCATTATTGTACCGAGTTGGGACCATGCTCTCCAAAGGGGCACTATCGCTCTCGCCACTGAAGGCCTTTTATAGCCTATCCATCAATTGTCCAATTAGTCAGATTACATTTCAACAGCAACAAAAATAAATGGTCAACCACTCCGCATTCAATTAGACTCATGTCGGAATCCACACTCTGGCCATGATTGCTTGTGCAGACCACGTTCTCTGCATGAACGGTCAAGGCAGCAGGGACCCATTAACCATAAAGGTGCAACTCAGCAGATGAATAAATGTGTTAATCACTCGACATTGTTTTCGCTGAGAACTGCAACTACATACAATGATTTCTTAATCGTGGTGATCATTGTATCGCAGGTGGTATGAACTTCACTCGTGCGATTCTGGATCCCTGTGGATTAATTATAAAAAAAACCCAATATACTCAACTTAAAGCAGACTGATGCTCATTTCTTTATAATATTATGTATAAGTTATGCTCTTTCACCTAATATCCAGAAGCCACACCAAGCTCCGCTCAATCCTCATCGTCCAAATTAGCATTAAGTGGATGACGAAAGGCTCGAGCTGAGGTAGAGAGTTCAGGTTAAAGTGTAGATGTAAATTTGTATCGTAAAGCTAGGAAGTCCTCTGGCTGGGATTGTTGACGCTGCTCACTGCTGGTGCTTTGACGATGGCTCGCTGTTGACTTGCGCCTGCTCAGGATCACTTCTTCCTTCCTTTATTTGTTTAACAATTATTTATTTGTTATTTTAGGTCCTTCATTGTTTTATAATCATTATTTTACTTTGTTGATCTACTCCGTTGTTGTTGACATGCCGTTCTCTCCACAGCTCTGTGCAGCGCTTTGTGTCCCTTGGATGAAACGCGCTCTAGACATGCAAATATTATTATTATTATCTGTCAAGCACACGTAATTTGGTTAATGTTGTTAATTGATTTCAGGGCCATTTGCACTAATAAGAACCTTCATAATCAACATGTAGATGACTGAAGAGTGGTTTCTTTAAAGCACATCTCTTTGAACAAGAACACACAATTCCCAATACATATTATCGTGTTCTCGCCACTGGCATGCAGCATGAATGGCTTCGAATGCAATAATAAATCGCGGAAAACTAATGTGAAAAAGAACGTGAAACTCACCTCGAATTTGTCTCAACCTAAAATACTACATCGCCTCAGCAGCTCTGGGCAATGCTTCTACGGTGGGAAACTTAGTATTCCCACTACCTCACGGCTCGAGTCATGCATTAACGTTATGGGCTAACACTTGGCAGCCTCTTGATGTGCGCAGTGGTACATCTCTGAGGGCCCCTTTTTTTGTTCGGCCTAAAAATCCGGTGGAATGTCGTAATTGGAGTTCACTGTTAAACGTAGTACGCATTGCAGAAGTGCTTTGGTCATGGGATCCGTAACTCGGAGAGCAGCAGGAGCTGCTACTTTTTCAAACCATCACGGATAACATTGGCATGGCCTTTGAATTGACAGTGATTTGTGGGGAGAAAGACAATGGCAATGCGGCATGCATACATAAAACGCATATCTGCCACGGTTTTTTTTTTACTGGATTTATATATGTATACGGGCTGAATGTGACAAACTGTTGTCATTTGGCATGTGTATATATGCGCAGATAATTACTTATGAAAACGAGTATCATCTCAGTTTAGTATCAATACCCGCTTAATCCTGTACAGGGTCGTGGCGGACCGAAGCCTATCCCTGCCGACACAGGGCGCACGGCGGGGCTATACCCAGGGTGTAACGCCAGTACATCGCAGGGGAGAACACGCATGCCCCACACAGAAAGACTGCCGCGCCGGGATCCGAACCCGTAACTTTCTTGCTGTGGGGCAGCTGCGCTGCTCACTGCGCAACCACCGTGCCGCCCACAGAGTATCATATTATAAATAAATAATTATCACGCACAAAAAGACTCGCCCCAAGCATTTGGATAACTTTTTATAAAATTAAAATTGTTCTGCCCATGTGGATTATTAACTACAAAATGTATGCACATTGGAGTTCAAACCCAACATTGGTTGGTTGTTTAGTACAAAGACAAAGATCACCTGTATAAACTTAATGGACTGTAGGGTCAAGTACTGTTAGTGAGCACCTATGAAAGTCCGTAAGGCATTCGAGGAGGTGGGTGACCAGCACCACACCCGTCCGCATTTGTCTCCTTAGTGGGCAATGTTTACACACCACACTCGGACTCAAATGGGACCTAGAGAAGGCCCAGTACCATCCATCCATCCATCTTCATCCGCTTTATCCGATGCCGGGTCGCGGGGGCAGCAGTCTAAGCAGCGATGCCCAAACTTCTCTTACCCCAGACACTTCCTCCAGCTCTTCCGGGGGGACCCCGAGGCGTTCCCAGGCCAGCTGAGAGACATAGTCTCTCCAGCGTGTCCTGGGTCTTCCCCGGGGCCTCCTCCCGGTGGGACATGCCTGGAACACCTCCCTAGGGAGGCGTCCAGGGGGCATCCGAATCAGATGCCCAAGCCACCTCAGCTGACTCCTCTCGATGTGAAGGAGCAGCGGCTCTACTCCGAGCTCCCGCCGAGTGACCGAGCTTCTCACCCTATCTCTAAGGGAGCGCCCGGCCACCCTGCGGAGGAAACTCATTTCGGCCGCTTGTATCCGCCCAGTACCGGTTAATTAAATCGTTAGTGCTGTTGGTTGTCAACAAGATTCCAACTAAGGTGACCAGGTTTGTAGCCCAGCGCGCTAACCACTGAGCTACCGCTCTGCACACACTCCCCTAACGACCCAAGGTCACCTTACTACATTACCCGAATTCTGACCGCAGCCCAAAATCTCTGGGTCGATTTTCTTCACGGCCTGGCCCGAATTCCTTGCGTCACAAGTGAGGTCAATCTGAAGCACATCACCAAACTTTTTTTTTTCAATTGATATTATTGTAGGGGGGGGGGGGCGGTGGCCCAGTGAGTAGCGCTGTAGCCTCACAGCAAGAAGGTCCCGGGTTCGAATCTCGGCTCGGGTGTCTTTCTGTGTGGAGTTTGTATGTTCTCCCCGTATCCGTGTGGGTCTTCGCCGGGCACTCCGGTTTCCTCCACATTACAAAAACATGCTGCTGCATCATAGATTAATTGGCTTTATGACTAAATTGCCCTCAGTGCCCGGTGATGGACTGGCGTCCCATCTTGGGGATATCCCCGCCTTATGCCCTATGTCTGCCGGGTTAGGCTCCGGCTCACCGTGACCCTGTACAGGACTAAGCAGTTTCTGACAATGAGATGAGATGAGAGATTATTGTAGGCGGCAGGAGCATTTAATTCAACTTAACATTTTAATGTTCATCTGGTGAGCGAAACAGTATTGACTTTGCACTGAAAGTGTTTTTGGTAAATCTTACTCGCTGGCCTTGCGACTCGCCGTGAGAGGAGACCCGAAGAGTAAACGTGGCGTTGTGTAGGAATACTCCACCATACCTGATATCCGATCTGACTTCACCATCGTTATCAATATCCGTTTAATCCTGTACAGGTTGGCGGAGGGCCGGAGCCTATCCCGGAAGACAGAGGTCGCAAGGCGATGCGATACCCTGAATTTGACGCTAATGCATCGCAGGGCAACGGAGGATTTACTCAGCAGGCCAATTAACCTCGGCAGCAGTGTGACTTTGGACGGTGGGAGGAAACCGGAGCACCCTGTGAAAATCCAAGCAGACACGGGGAGATCACGCAAACTCCACACAGAAAGGCACCCAAGCCGGGGATCGAACCTGGGACCTTCTTGCTGTGAAGGTCCCATGGTGCCGCCCCCGATCTGACAAGCTGGATGTATATCTGGGAGTGACCTGCCCGACTCTAGCGTTACTCACGTAATAAAGTGAGTGCTAAATTGAGTAACACTAGAGTTGGGCAGCTCATAGAAACACCACTTTACATTTTCCATCGCACGTTGTCCGTAAAGGGCGGCACCGTGGCCCAGTGAGTAGCGCTGTCACCTCACAGCAAGAAGGTCCCGGGTTCGAATCTTGGCTCGGGTGCCTTTCTGTGTGGAGTTTGCGAGTTCTCTCCCCGTGTCCGCATCGGTTTTCGCCGGGCACTCCGGTTTCCTCCCACAGTCCAAAAAACATGCTGCTGCATAGGTTAGTTGTCTTGCAGACAAAATTGCCCGCAATGCCCGGTGAAGGACTGGCGTCCCATCGTGGGTGTATCCCTGCCTTGCGCCCTGTGTCTGCCGGGATAGGCTCTGGCTGTCGTCCACAGTGGACTATCTCAACAGTGAGATGTTTGTCCAATGCAGTTTACATCGTGTGTATGAGCTATGGGGACAAATTGGAGACCCTGGAGAAAACCCATTAAAAAGATAGGGACGGAACACACAAACCCTACGCAAAAATAATGCTAAGTAGCACTGATCAGTGTGGTAATCCAACAATGGATTAACAAATGGGTATACTATGCTAGGCAGAGTAGTTTGTTTACATATTCAGATGTTATCCACAAGCAATTAACAGTTTATAAATAATTTATAATTATTAAGTGCATATATGCATCTTCGAACAATTCAACCTGTATTTCAACACCTGTGCAGCAGCTCCCCCTGCCGAGATAAAATTGTAACAGCTCTCCGTATCTTCAATGCGGAATAAAATACGCTGCGTGCGTTATGGCGAAAAGAAAATAAACTTGTTTTTCAACAACGAACATTGAGCAGCTCTCTCTACTCAGAGAAGCCTTTACAAACGATGAAAATGCAGGCTATTATGCGGAATGATTTCCAGATAAACGTGTGAGTACTCCAGTCGATGAAATCTATTGGAAGCTTTGGAGTAAACGCATCATGTCGGTATTGTAACATCGCTTCATAAATAATGCCCACCCACAGTAGCTGCACTTTCTTCCGCTTGTAAACGCTATGTGAACTTAACATTCACTGTCATCTGTTAAATACTTGATTGTGAAAGGCTACAATATTGGGCTCAAGAAAAATATATAGGAACAAATTAAGAATCGATGCTTTTTTTTATATATATAAAATGCGTTCTACTGGTCTTGTCAAATATTATCTCATGCAGATTTTACCATCTTTATGTGCAGAGCATTCAGGACTTGATACTGAAAAATTGTTTCTAAACAGTTTGATTTGATATAACCAGGTTTCTGTCTGCTGTGTAACCAAGACTCGTAGAAAATGTGCACTCATCGCAAAAGGTAAAAAGTTAGCCGCTAGGGTCCAGTGCCGGTAAGAAATTTGACATTTTCACCCCTGTTTATCACGCAACGGGTGTTCACGAGTTGTAAATAAAGAAATAACACTCACTGCCAGCATCAATGAGTTTCGCTGATGTGCCAGCGCCCCCAGCTGTTTGGAGACATTACAACGAGTGTCAGAGCTGCATAGGCTTTCACAGTTGTCCATGGACACGCTGCCGAGGTTAATTGTCCTGACTAAATTACCCCCGGTGTCCCGAGATGTGTCCCGAGAGAGCAGCTTTTCGAAGCAATCATCATTATCTTAAGTTAGTTTTTTTTTACGCCAATTATATCTCTCATCTCTCATCTCATTGTCTGAAACCGCTTAGTCCTATACAGGGTCACGGTGAAGCCGGAGCCTATCCCGGCAGACACAGGGCGCAAGGCAAGGATATACTGACGATGGGACGCCAGTCCATCGCCGGGCACTGCGGGGCAATTTAGCCTGCGAGCCAATCAACCTATGTAGCAGCATGCTTTTTGGACTGTGGGAGGAAACCGGAGTGCCCGGCGAAAACCCACGCGGACACGGGGAGAGCATGTAAACTCCACACAGAAAGGCACCCGAGCTGAGAGATTCGAACCCGGGACCGTCTTGCTGTGAGGCGACAGCGCTACCCACTTGGCCACCGCGCCGCCCACGCCAATTATATTTCTACGATAAAAGAGTATGTAGCACTGTATTGTGTATTGCCTTATGAACGTGATACAGTTATGAATTCCTGTACATTTTTCAGTAAACGTTCCAAAATTATTAACAATCTGGCTAACATAAACCACATATTCAAAACGGGCAAATTCTAACTATGCCGTTTTAATATCTTGTAAAAGTTTAGGCAAAAATAAACAGTATCAGTACAAAATACAAACACATAGAGGAGGGTTCAGCAGTCAGAACAATGGCCCTATGCCGCGGAACTGATAGGCTCGAGTCCAAGTAACTTTACTGGCAGTATTGACATTTTTAAAAGACATAAGTCTTGTGAATATTAAATTAAATGTGCTGATGTAGGTTCACACACCCATGCCCACAGGAAATAAACAGAACTGTTTATTACATTTATTTATCACGGATTTAGTCAAATTCATGCACAGAGCATGAGACGTATGGGTTAAAATGCCATGCAATGAACTATTTAGTCCTATACGTGGCACTGCAATTTCGTGTGCCGGAAGGGGAAATCTGGAAATGGAAGCTCAGTGGCAGTTTTCTGTCATCTTCTTTTGTGGGCCAGAAGTGTTCTGCAACATTTTAAAATGAACACTTCACCTGGTGACGTGGAGTAAAATCGGGAAAAATAAAGATGAAATGTCATTTTCAAGAATAAGCTTTGGCATTTCAACGGGCATAATAACACTGTAAAGTGTACGCTCAACTTTGTTCGAACTCATGAAGCAGGGGACCCACCAGTCTATGCACAGCAGGTGGCAGTATTGAGGTTTTTAAAAGACATACGTCTTGTGAACATTACATGAAATGTACCGATGTAGGTTCTCAGCTCGATGCACGATGTTCAGAATATCCTGCTGTAATTAACATAACCTCGCTGAGGAAACACAGCCATAATCAGAAATGAATATGCACAGAAACACGAGCGATTTCTTCTGAATCCAAAGTTAACTTTACAATGTCCACACGTGCAATAGCGTAGTGTAAATTAGTGATCAGTATCTCGCATGGATATATAATTATATCATCCACATGGCAAGATGAAAATGGATAACTCGAAAGCGAATATTTTAATTACACTTTCTTTTGGCTTGCACTGGACTGACAATAAAAATAGATGCAAGCTTTGGACTCTGTAATACAATTTATTTCACGAAGCAATTGCGTTCCTTTTTTCTCTTTCTCGTAATATACTACCAAAACTGCAGAGCATACCTCTCAATAATTCAATGTGCCTTTCCGCTAGCCAGTTATAACACCATGTTCAAATGACTCACCTCTGGTCGTCAAGAATTTTACCAAGTTCATATGAAGAATCACCATACCATTAGATGTCTCAAAGTGAAAACGAGTTATAAGCTCCGAAAATGCGAGGAAGCTGCAAAAAGATTTTGATGAATATGTGATAATTGAAATCAGCTGCGATCCATTGCACGGGGACATTGATGGAGTGAAACTGGCAAGGATCCAACATAACTCACTGTGATGTTGCGAACAAAACAGGAACGGTCCATATTTTCTATCAGCTGGAAGTTTCTAATTAGCATTGCCACTGAGGCCATTGTCACATAAGCCAGGAAAATACACATGCGGTTACAAAGGGACACAAAGGAGATACAAAGTCTACCCCGTCTATCCTTAGACTTTTGGGCCAAGTGAAGTAAGCATACAAGGCACAAGAGGGAGTGGGTGACCAACACCACGAAGGGCCGCTTTTGTATTCCTAGTAGTGATGTTAACACATCCCATCTATTCTATCCCGGCAGACAGAGGGCGCAGAGCAGCGCTATACCCAGCATTTGACGCCAGTACATCGCAGAGCACAGGGGGCAATTTACTCAGCAGGCCAATTAACCGAGGCAACAGCGTGATTCTGGACGGTGAGAGGAAACCGGAGAACCCTGCGAAAACCCACGCGGATACAGGGGAGAGGGAACAACGCAAACGCCACACAAAGAGGCACCCGAGCCGGAAATCGAACCTGAGACCTTGTTGCTGTGAGGCGACTCACTGCTCACTGCACCATGAAGTGCCGCGCCTCGCCTTACCACCCTCAAACAGGTGGCATGGTGGAGCGACTGCCATAGGACCAAAACAGGAATGTTGCGTCACCTGGTTAATGACAAACGGACTGGGACTTACACGTTCCGGGTCCACCTGGCAACTTACATCTCAACCACGCATGATTCCATT
>JAZEWT010000013.1:19540225-19550977 GCA_036362905.1 Mordacia mordax
ATGCTACAGCACGGACTCGCGGCTCGGCTCCATCTCCGTGTCGCCGGGAATTAGCGGAACGTGTTGCTGTGAGGGCTTGCCGTTGGCCACAGGACCAGTCTTCACCTCCTCCAGGTCGACGCCGCGTTTCTTCTCGTCGCGTTGGTTCAGCACGTTGAGGATTCCCGCCCCGATGGCATCGCCCTCCACATTGAGCACAGTGCACGTCCGGTCCCTGGCACGGCCAAGAAGACACCTCGTTAGGACAAGAACCTCGCAGCCCGATGCTGCACGTCGCCACGGAGACATGAGAGCGGATAATAAAGCTCTACACTTGTATTCATGTCATCTCATTGTCAGAAAACGCTTAGTCCTGTACAGGGTCGCGGTGAGTCGGAGCCTATCCTGGCAGACACAGGGCGCAAGGCAGGGATATACCCACGATGGAACGCCAGTCTATCACCAAGCACTGCGGGCAATTTCGTCTGCAAGCTAATTAACCTATACAGCAGCATGCTTTTAGACTGTGGGAGGAAACCGGAGTGCCCGGCGAAAACCCACGTGGACATGGGGAGAACATGCAAACTCCATACAGAAAGGCACCCGAGCCGAGATTCGAACCCGGGACTTCTTGCTGTGAGGCGGCAGCGCTACCACTGGGCCACCATGTGTCTGCCATGATAGGCTCTGGCTCACCGCGACCCCGTACAGGACTAAGCAGTTTCTGACAATGAGATGCGATGAGTAACAGTTTCACTGCCCATTGTATAACCATTAAGATCATAAAACAAGCTAACCAACGGTTTTGTGATTATGTAATTAACAGAACAGGTTTTTACCATTCCTGGCAATTATGCAGGTGTTAAGATCTTAAAACACCAAATAGACACATTGTGAAATGTGTCAAATAGAATACATTGTGAAATATGTCTATTTGGTGTTTTGAAATCTGAACACCTGCATAATTGCCAGGAATGGTAAAAAACCTGTTCTGTTAATTACATACTGTACACTGGCGGCGTGCGCCGCGTGACGTCGTAAACCGCGCGGGCGCTAACGCGAGGACTCACACGAGCCAGTCCACCGCCAGGATGAGGGAGATGTCGTTGGTGGGCAGGCTCACAGACTCCAGGATGATGGCGAGCGTGAGGACGCCACCCGCTGGGATGCCAGCGGCTCCCACGCTCGACGCCGTTGCTGTGACCCTGTCGGTGAAACAGACACACAACTTGTGTTACAGAGTGACCCGATAACAGTATGGGGAGGCCTTCATCCAGCAGTGGATAGATAACTGTTGTCGATGACATACAATCCAAAGCATTCATTTGCAAAACAACTGAAAATACGGTTAAGTGGAGGTATTTTTGGTAACGTTGCACAAGCACTCAACGGAGTTAAAACAATGCCAGGTCGCTTTAATTCGAAGCCTTTCATGACCAATGTTATCAATAGATTCCATTTTTTGGGTGAGGTCACTTTAAAAAATGTTTGTCTGAAGCAAACTCGTCTCAAGTCGGTACAGGTTGCTCGAAGATGCGGATTGCAATTATCAGCGAAACATCGTATTTCATGTATGAATGCTGTGAGTTTTCTGACACACCAGGTGTGCTAAGATGGTGAAGAAATTGAACGTTTTGTTCACGTTGACAAACTTCACTAATTGGCTGTTATCGGATGGTGGAGGGTTTACGACAAACATGTTTTACGTGACCTAACCCAAAAATGGAATCTATTAATACCAAGTCACTTACTAACAACAGCGTTAATGTTAACGAGACCATAGGTGACAAGCCTGCGTGCTCTCAGACTCAGAGACCCAGCCTCGCACACAGCGCTCTGTGAGAGTCTGTGGGTTTCTGCGACACACACGCCTCCTCACCAGACAGACCCCGTCCCCCCCCTCACCACACGGACCTCTCCTCACCACACGGACTCACAGGATGGTGAAGATCTGCCCAGCATCGAGCGTCACGTTGTTCATGTACGCGATGAAGACGGTCGCGACGCACTGGAACAGCGCCGCCCCGTCCATGTTGACCGTGGCGCCGATCGGGAGGATGAAGCGGCTGATCTTCTTGTCCACGCCGTTGTTCTCCTCGATGCACTTGATCATCAGCGGCAACGTGGCCGAGCTGACGGGAGCAACGAGCGAGTCAACACCACCACAGCGGACGATCCACGCGCCTCTTCCCCCCCCCCCGCGCCATCATCGCTCCCCGTGGGGAGACACAATGCAGCGCCGACGCAGGCTGCAACGTGGCAGCGCACACGGCAGCAAGGCCACGGGTGGGACGAGAGCAACGCGCGCCTTGCAAACATGGGATGCGCCCACGTGTCACCGCGGCAAGCTCGGAGAGACTGTGTTCGTAATCAACACTCGCCCCACAGACTCGATGAATGATCCGGTAAGAACGACAATCATACGTGTCTCTGCAAATTAACTAAAAATACGAAGACTATTCACCTCCTACACTGACTCATCGGTTGTCCGGATTGCGTGACGCAGTGCTGGTGAACTCGCAGGTGTTCGTAGGCAAGGTGGCTCTGTTAGACATCGACCCCATCCTAGCAGACCCAGGAAGCAAGGCATGACAATGCTCGGTATAGGATGCCAGTGCATCACAGAGCTCCAGGGACAATTTAGTCAGCAGGCCAATTAACCTAGACAGCATGACTTTGGACTGTAAGAGGAAATCGGTGTACCCTGCAAAAACACTGTGGGCACACGTGGGTGGTGACATCACAACCCCTATATAAACCGACCCGGAAGCGGTTTGCGGGCCATTTCATTTGCTCGCCCAGTTGCTGGCGCGGGTGCCTGATGATGCTGAACGTTGTTGTCAGCGAAACGTCGTATACATTTTTTGTAAAATATTGTGGGGTCGCTTTTCAACACACCGGTGTGCTGAGATAGTAAAGGAATTGGCGCGTCTTCTGTTCAACGTGACAATCCCTTGCTGATTGGCCGTGTCGGGTGGTGGAGGGTTAAACGACACTATTTTATAATTTAAAACTTTCTACGTGACCTGATCAAAAAAATGGATTTCATTGAAAAGGGAACTGTATTTATAAACAACGTATATAACGTCACGGTTATTTACTGTGCGTTGCACGCATATTACCTCCTGGTGTTATTTTCTGCCGTTTATGCAACATTCATTACGAAACGTAATTGACATCATGCATTATGGTATATGCAGTGGATAACATGCATTGTGTACACAGTCATGTGCCCCATTCAGTATGCCAGACGTCTGTCTCCCGGCGGCAACAACGACGGCAGACAGCTTTGCTGACGTTGGTCCAAATTATTCATCTTTGCTTAGGGGCTTAAGACTTTTGACTGTGTCATGCACACAGGTTTGCTGAGCAAACATTTCCACATTGCCCGTCTTCCAGGATATGGCAGCGATGCAGTCTTCCAGGATATGGCAGCGATGCAATACTTAGCGCACGGAGACAACGCTGTCAAGAATGCCGATGTATGAATTCAATAACCGTGAAAAAATGGTCACGTAGGCATGGCCAAGTTGCTCAGTGGGCCTAGGTTTTGTTGTCGGCACTGTGCAACCGACCGCAATAGAGTTCAACACAACATCGGTACCAGCGCTCATTACAGATCAATTCCTGCCACCCAGACATAAGACGTCAGTCAATTCCTGTACTGTCTGGGTTAAACCTGCACAGGTGGCAACCCTAGCAGAAATGTCCTAGAAGGGCCTGACAGCACTAGAACCCACAAGCTGCTGCAAATAACAAAACAAATATGAAAACCATCAACGCTGAACAACCGTCTTCAATGACTCTCTTCACAGAGTACTATACACCGTTTGGCCATGCAGTCTTCCGATGCATCAGATCATCAGAATCCAATGCGATTCTCATTGTGGTAAATACGCAGATGATGTGCCTCGTACACGCATCGGTCTTTCCACATAAGTATGTTTTAGGCACAAACCATCGTACTGTTAGGCATATACAATTCGCAGTGGAACATCACAGCCGCATTGGTTAAATACAAGAGACGTGGACTAGTTTTAATGTTTGGTGTCTCACGAGGAGCAGAGTCTGACTTGCTTTCAACAATGTTGGAGGACTATCGGATGTGTATAAACAATGATGCTGTGATACACAGGTCTTAATATGACGTAAAACTAAAGTCAAAACACTAAATAATCATTATCTAAAGAACAGTTTTAGTCTATGGGCCTCTACGCAAATCTGTGGGCCTCTATGCGAGTCTGTGGGCCTCTATGCGAGTCTGTGGGCCTCGATGCGAGTCTGTGGGCCCCTGCGCGAGTCTGTGGGCCCCTGCGCGAGTCTATGGATCTTTATGTGACTATATTATCAATCTCTGTGAGAGTCCTTGGGTCTCTGTGTGATTCTGACGATTATCCAGTAGAGTACTGCAATCCGTTGTGAGACCAACTGTTGGCGAGTCTGTAAGACGAGACCAACGGAGCGGAGACACGGCGACCACGCGTACCTGGAGGCGGTGCCGAACGCCGTGGTGAGCGGGGTGATGATGCCCAGCAGGAAGCGGTACGGGTTCTGCCGCGTGCAGACAAAGTAGATGAGCGGCAGGATGATGCCGCCGTGCACCGCGTGTCCCAGAATGCAGCACAGGATGTACTTCCCCAGGCTAGTGAGGAGCTGGAATAAATCTTCCATCTCCACAATCTTGCTTGCCACAAGGAACATTATCCCCAGCGGTGCATACCTGAAGGGGAAGGGGGAACAGAGAAGAATTGCTGTGTAGTTCAGCTACTGGCCCATTGTGTCGGCGGTAGAGCCAGCGGCGTGTACGCAAGCGGCTGCAAAAGTTCAAACCCCGGTCGAGTGTTGACAGCCCATCATCCTTACAAGGCATAACAAATTAATACCACTTTATAGGAAAGTCAACAGTCATATAGACAGGGTCATTCGCTCTATAGGACTGAGAAACTTCTACCACTAGCTCCAGGAATAAAATGTGGTTGATCCAACTTTTCCAGAACATCTTGTCAGCATAGAAGCGTACAGCCAAACGCCCTTTAGCCCCCCTACTGTAGCCCTTCTGCAGAGACCGCTGCACCGTTCCGCTGAAACTGGGGAACCAGGGCTCATAACCCCACAGTGACTGAAGCAGACGTGAGTTTTTAACAAGCATCTGAGACAGTCAGTAACACGGCAGTAACATGATTGCCAGTTAACATCCCCTGCAAATAGATTTAACAAAGATATGCAGTGCAAGCATTGAAGTTCCCAACCTTGCCTTATACGATTAAATATATGTGTTGTCTAACCAGCACTGACATATCTGTTGCAATGGCATTGCTTGTCAGTTACACATTTCACACGTATTGATGCACAACACTCAGAGGCAGAGTGTGGGTAGCAGAGCGTGGGTCACGTACCACATGATCCATGACACCAGCACCATCGTGGCCTCGTTGAAGCTGTTGAAGAACACAATCAACGGTTCTCCCTCCGGGCCCAGTTTGCGCAGTGCGATTCCGAAGCAAATCGCGAACATCACGAGACCCAAGATGTTCATTCCATCAGCACTGGAACCCACGGGCAGCTGAAAATAACAAAACAAATATGAAAATGATCAACGCTGAACAACTGTCTTCAGTGACTATCTTCACATAAACCACAATGCACTGAAAAACACAGCACCGAAATACACATCATGAAAAATTCTCCGAGAGGGCAATGCATTGACAATACTCCTATCGCTTATTTGCAAGAAGCTGCTATAGTATGCTGTATTCAAACTGGGCACCAGCGGAATTAACCATGGGCCAACCAAAGCAACTGCAGGGGCATTCCTTACGGAGGCGGGGAGTATCAAAGAATGCTTTTATTTACTGCATGGTGCTCTGTTAGAAATCTATTAAATCTAAGAACTCACTCAGAACTCAGAATTCCTGAGGATTCCTCCAGCGTGGAAGGCGCCACATTGCAAATGAGAGAGAACACTTGACATGGCTATTCCGAAAGAACAGCTTCAGAAATTAAATTCTTATTACAAGTGGAGGTCATTATTGCAACACTCGTTTGGAGGATTCAGTGCTTTTTAATCAGTGTGGGGAAGGTTTAATATTTTTACGGCCCCCAAAATTATTAAACCTGCTTCTGACTATGGCCAATTTTCGGCTCGTCAGTCAGATGGCTAAGTAAAGGCCTCGATTCTTTCACATACATGATCTTGCTACGATCATTCATTAATCTCACTACGTGTGTGCACTGAATCTCCGTCCAAAGCATTACAATTCAAATACGGGCCTCCTTTAAAAGCTATAGTTACAGTACAACACTTTGTGTTATGTGGAATGTCACTCACCTTCTCTATAAAGTCTATTTCCATTGTTCCATTCTCTGTGGTGATGTTCTTAACACTTTTAAAAGTCACATATGTTGTTGCATACTGAAAAATACAAAGCATTGAAAGATAAAATTAATGGTGTACTTTGAAACCAGTCACTTATTCATCTACAAAACCCCACGTGTTACGCTATTATTAGCAATTACCATGTCATTGGTTATTATTTAGCACCGTGTTAATAACGTAAAGTCATCAAGTCCTGTAAACCTGAACGAATGGAGTCAATGATGGTCCAGTCACGGCGTTGTTTATGAGAATAGTCTTGGTTTTGCATAAATCTTACCGACTGGAATGCTGCAGAGACCAGATTTGAAGGAAATATGTTTCTGTCAAAAGAAAGAAGCAACCAGTTAAAATCATGCAACGTAAAGCTATGCTACTACACTGAGCTATGAAAAAATCCAACATGAAAACCGTACAAAAATAAAGACTGTAATTCAAAATCGTGCAGAACTTACGAGACAATGCAGATCGAAGGGCACATTCATACTGTAATACCTCGCCACTGGTCGGTTCTGAATTCGCGAGTCAAGGTTATCGGTGGAATGCTGCCCCCCCCCCTCTCTCATGCAACTGTATTAAAATCCTCTTCTGAAAGATGTGTCCAAGTTCAGAAAGCACAGCTCTGGCCACCCGTCAGCGAAATGTGGTCACTTTTTTTTATTTGCGTCGTGAAACCAATTCCCATTTTCCCTACAAGCCCTTCGTACCCATATTCGGAGTTTCACCATTTGCTGCAGTTTTAAAGAACGTAACCCGCTAGTGATGGCAACCAGTGACCGGTAACTAGTGATGGTGTGCGTGCCGATGCTTGCAAGGTGTATCCCAACACCCTGAACGTACGGTTGCTGGACACCGAGTCGATTAGGTTCTATGGAACGTCTCAAATTCCAAAAAGCGTGTGCAAATCGTACACAAATGTCGACCAACTGCTTGTGACGTCAATGCATTCCCTTACGTAGTTTGCATGGGCGTTGTAGCCACGCTGCCAAAAACATTTACGTAATATAGCTCACGTGTTAACATTCCAACACTGAAAGACATTTCTTCAACAAAAAATTAGCTTGTTTCAACTACTTGTTTTCGTTAAATGCTTTTAACACCGTGTTAACTTACAAGCCAACTGGCTTATTTGCAACCGTTACAAGTAGTGGCTTGTAAGAGGCTTAAGGTTATTTCAGTTGAAGTCAGATTGCTGGCATTGTACAAACTAATCTTACAGCAATTTAGGACCCCTCTGAAACCCGTGGCCAACAAGAAAAAAAAAACTGTTTGCTTGGAATCGACTCACGGAGTGTTTGTTATTTAATACTCGCTTTCCATGACATCCACAAGGCACACTGCGTTCCAAAGCCATGTTTTTTGTTGATCACGCCGGTTTTCACAGAGTGTTCTTTGCCCACCATTCTCAACCTGTAGGTCGTGACCCAAAAAACGGGCCGCAAAAGCCACCTGGGGGGGTTTCGTAGAGAAAATCCCACGAGGACTTTGAAGTGCAAAAGCTTTGAGAACGCCCTGCTCTATGCTATACTTGACAACCCAGTCAGAGTCTTTATTTAACCTGGAAGGAACCGTTCAGCCGTGTAACTCTTAATTAACAAGTTGTTTAACGACCTGAGAAAATCCTCAGTGTTAAAAACAACCCATTGTTTGGCTGCCTAAATGCATGCTGCCAGGATAATGTTACTCCACACAGAACAACAACTTCATGTTGTTGATCAAATATTTGTCTCCATGTAAATGCATTTAAGATAATAATAATAAAAATTGCACTTCTATTCAAAGGAAGCATACATTCACGAGGTGACGTCATGCAGAAGAGGAAAGTATTCTATATTTGTGAGGAAGGTGGAAATAGTGGATAAGATTGTACTGCTGGGAAATACATTCGGTGCAGTACCAAGTCTTATCAGTGGATTTTGGCCTGACTGCACAAAATGCATTGAAAAGTCGAAATGTCAATGCTTTCTTAAAAGAAAAACGTATCACAATGCAGGCAGCACGTTGTTTTATGCTATGTAATTTACGTTGAACTAAACCCCATATCTTCAAGAAAGGGTCTTCATATAAAATCAAGACTGGTTTGAATGAGACTGACTGCTAATGAGAGAAGATCAAACAGGATCCAGCGTTTACTTGTATTGAATCATTGCTGCTGAAACGATGGACTCTATGTGGTTGACGGAACTTGTATGTGGAGGGACAGCTACGTGGAGATTAAATTTTGTTGCAATGAGATGCTAGCAATTTAACATTAATGACGGAATATCACCATTTACAACGCACCGCGCATATTCATTCAACGTCAAGGGAATCAATTCGCAGACAACGATTCAGACCCGCGAGGAAACCGCAGAGAAGCAGGGAGGAGGAAGGCAGTTACGTAGTTAGCCGGCGCCAACATTTGCCAATGTCCAACATATCATGATGCTAACAGCTAATTTATGAAAGCGGCATTTTTTTTTTAGGTGTGGGGGGGAAAGCGGAAACCCCAGAGGAAACCCCATGCAAAATAAGGGGTGAACACACAAAACACCGCACAGAAAGACGCCCAGGTAGGAAACAAAGTGCGTCAGGCAGGGGCACATTTTTATGATGCGCAGATGTTATCACAGTAGCACCCTGCTACTCATGTGGCAATACTTTTATGGATTCCAGCTAATTCAATCACATCCTGTAGGTCAATTCGCACCAAGGCTATGTTCAGGATTATTACAATCCACTGTGAATACCCACGGCTTTATTAAGAGACTAAGCTCCTTATGCAAGATCCTGCTTCCTGCACAGCCACTTGTAAACATGGGCGTCATTCCCACGTTCCAACTGGATATTTAGGCGCCGCTGATGTGCGTGTTTTCGACGAATGGTTAAATGGCTTGCAATATTAAAGTTAATAAAATTACCAACTACTTTCCGTCCAACGTGTCTCAACCCAAGCAATGAAGTGATCGCGATGCCAATGTCGATATCTGTGGTCCATCCGGTCACGACTGTGTTCACTTTCCCCGCGTGCAAAATGCGATGTGGCAACGGAAACGTTGCGCAACGCCTCCAGCCTGCAAGTAACACCATGACTCGGCGAAACATCAATTGGCTGAGTCAGCCTCAGCGCTCTGCGGTCGTGGACTATTTGAGAAAGGCTGGTCGCGTCCAGCAGGACTTGGCAGCCCGTGTCATTCACATCCCCATCCCACACAATCCACGACCACCACCCCCCACACTGGACCGACGCCCCTGCTGCATACCGAGCAGTCATCGCTAAGCGCCACGTGTCACCCCAAATATGTGGATTTTGAATGACATTGAATCTTAAATAGCCACATATCTATCCCACCACACATTTTTTTTTAAACCCAGTATATTCTACACACACCACTGGACACAAGGCCTTGTGGGAGGGAATCCTTTCATCAACATTGGTTCAAGTTACGCAAACTCCTTAGGGTTTCTGCGAGCGCCCCATCAGCAGGCGGGCTTTATCCAAGCAGTACTCAACCACTAGGTGTCTAGAGCAAGATCGACTCTCGTTGAGTATCGGAGGTCCATCACCTTCGGCATAGCACGTTTCCACTCAGCACATAGCAAAGCCATCATTATCAATAGCCGCTTAATCTCGTAGCAGGGTCGAGGGACCGGAGCCTATCCCGGCAGACAGAGGGCGACATCTTTATATAATTTTGCGCTATGGTGTTTAGACCCAGGCACCTGTGTAAATATCCGGACACAAGCTGTCGTAGTCCTTGGTTAACATAAAATTAGTCTTATCTCACCGATTTTAGGATCAATATATGAAAGAGTTACACTTTCAAGGTCATGACGTTGTATTGTCACCAATTAAAACCGATTCCCAACATCCACCGACTATAACATTGGTGATGGTATGTTTGATTAGGAGAATGCTTGGCTCCACAGATTCACAGATTTAAATGTTATGTTTGCGGCCAACACAAGTGATGGTTATTCGTTGTTGTTGCTGTTGCTGCTCAACATGCAGTCCTCCCCAGAGCTGTGTGCAGCGCTTTGTGACCCCCGGGTGAAAAGCGCTATTATAGAAGTGCAATTATTATTATTATCTGAACCAGTCCTTGTTCACTGGAGAGTCAGCCTCTAATGAGTATCGGACCACGGTATCAAACACAAGGCTGTGCGCTGTCCGGGGGAATGCTGTCTTCATGCGTGAGAGGAATGAATGTGTGCCAGAGTGTGCGTGAGCTATTAATACACTCTGACAGTATGGGGTGCTTCGGTGACGAGTGACAGTGACTCTATGGGGGTGTGCGTGACATGTGTGAGTGTGACTAGGAGTGACTGTATGGGGGTTGCGTGACGTGTGTGTGTGACTGTAAGAGTGACTGTATGCGGGTGTGCGTGACGTGTGTGTGTGTGAGAGAGAGTGACTGTAG
>JAZEWT010000013.1:19553371-19564413 GCA_036362905.1 Mordacia mordax
AGGGTCGGTCATGAAGTGCGGCGCGCTGTTATCTCCACGTGGATCGCACCAGGTGCTTCAACAAGACAGGTGCCGAGATATTTGGATATAGAGCAGCGGATCGGTGGGTCTTTAGAGTGTAAGAGTGAGACAGTCCACATCTATGGATTAATAACGTACGGTGCTGCATGTTTCGTAAATAAAATAAACAACAGTTACATTACATAACACAAAACAATCCTTGGGGCGTCACTGGAGACTAAGTCGCTAAATAGTAATAATTGCATTTACAGAGCGCCTCTAACCCGAGGGCCACAAAGCGCTGCACAGAGCTGCGGGGAGAACGGCCGCGCCAACAACGACATCAGAACGGCAAATCAGCAACAATAACTCTTGTTATGTTTTTTTTTTACAAATACGAGCTGTGGAGAGAACGGCACGTCAACAACAACGACAGAGAACGGAAAATAAAAATAAATATACGGACAATGCACATTTGTATGGACGTCTCCAGACAAGGCGTGTTCCACACATCCTCTAAACCACACGGCGGTGCATAATTTCAACAGCAATGAGTTGACAAACGCGAACGGGACTCGCTTCAATGGTGTCTCATCAGGAGTCCGGCTTACTTAAACCAATTGTGGTGAGCTGCCCGAACCCGCTTAGCTACGAGTCTTAGCTTAATAAACGATAGGAGAGCCCTATGAACAATAGGGCGTGTGCTAACATACCTTAAACATGTGGCTCAACGTGTATGGAAGGGCGAAATTTCCTGCTTATCGACATTGTAGTGACCCACGCCCTTCATACGTCTTTCACGCTGCACTGCCAATCGTAGAATACAACCATGGTAGGCACTGCATTCCACCGAAAAGCACGTGCGCACACACACACACTAATCATTAGCCATACCCCTGATTGATTGATATTTTTAACAGCCCACATTTATATCGTTAAACTAAACTTAGACACTGCGACCAAAGGACTAATGAAAGACGACGAGTCAATTCGTTTTAGTAAAAATTTGACAAAAGTTATTTCGCTGAACAAGTGCACCATTGACAGTGGTGCACAAAAATATATTACAAAGCAGCTCTTACTTCCTTACCAACCCTACCCTGTTGTAACCAAACTGGTAGCAAGGCTACTGGGAGATCATAGTACACTCACTTATCGACAGTCAGTCGATAATTAAGCTAAAGGAACAGTTGAGCCCCGTAGCTCTTTCTAACAGTTGTCCAGAGGGGAGGCATAAACAAGTTTCAGCGTATCGGGGCACCGCGAATCATTTAGTCAGGACAGTTAACCCAAGGAGCGGAGTCTTTGTGGACTGTGGGAGGAAACTGGTGGATACTGGCGAAAACCCACGCGGACACGGGGAGAACGTGCAGACTCTGCACAGAAAGGCACCCGAGCCGGGAATCGAACCTTGGGATTCTTGTTGTGAGGCAGCAGCTCTTGAGGGGAATGGGTCTCATCCCCGAGCATGTCCAGGATCTGGATCAGTGGAATAAGACGCTTTGTGTGTAGTGTATTGTGTAGAGATCAGTGGAGGTAGGGGATCTGGGGACCAAGCCACGATCACGATCGTTCAAACCGCTTGCGACCAGATTGCTCGAAATGTCCAGAACTATAAACACGATACTTTCATCCATGGGAGCAACCACGGTGGTGTAACTTTCTCTGGACTTGTAATCCACAGGAACATCGATTCGATCCCGTCTCCTGGTGTTGAGCTTTGAACAATTAAGGGTCTTAACAGTGGTACACCACAGGTTTGGCTTAGGCAGGCCTTCGTACAGCAGTGGATTAATCATGGCTGATAATGAATTTTCCCAAGCAGAATCGTCGAGATGCGTCTAGAATTGTACGCCAACTCTAGGAATTTAAGCTCTGATGCAATCCGTTACTAGACGCTAACGCAAAATGCTGACTCAGCATGATGTTTAAACACTGTCAACTAATTAATCAGCCGGTCGATGAACAAGCTGCAGTTAGTGGCAAGTCACGCTCAGATGACTGTGCATTACACACACCTTGGAAGCGCCGCAGCCAATGCAATCAGGTTACCTTCGGTCACTTTTTATCATGACAGCGTGTGCAATGTAATAATAACAATTGCACTTCTAGAGCGCTTGTAATGAACAAGTAGTTCTCTCGGCTGTTAAAAGATCTCCCTCTGCTCGCACACTGCGTCACTCACTGCTCGTTATAGCATGGCTCAATGCCGTCGCGCCACGTTTATCATTTCCCTCCTCCAGACATTTGAATGTGTTGGCAACTTATGCGCATTCTGTCAGCTCAGATAGTTGACATTAACTGTATCTTCTTTCGTCCGTAATTAGTGGTGACCATCTTTGGCCATGTTCTTGCGCAAATTGTCAATTACTTGAACTTGCAGAGGTCAGACGTCTCTTTTCCACAGTGACATGGCACATTAAAGGGAGTTTACACGTTCTCTTGCAAAACGACAACAACGTGCCCATCAGCCGATACCTCAACAACGTGTATCGCCGCCGACTCCGGTCTCAAATGCCCTGTTCGCATCGCGATGCTGGCACCATCCTGGAATCTCGCCCAGACCCAGAAGAACCCTGCTGCTACTGCTGGCGAACGCAGGGAAAGATTACGGACGTCGAGAACAAATACCTCAGTCGAGACCCAAACATCGCACCTCCTGACTTTGACATTCCTCCTGGAAACCACTGGTGAAAACCATCAACAACGTGTCAACATCAGCAAGCCGATGTACACGTGTCCTTTATGAATTCAAAATTGAAGGCAAGCCACAGTAGTGCGACTGTCGCCATGCGACATGAACTGTGAAACACATAGTAAACCCACAGAGACAAGATACAAATCCCCCATATAGCCTTAACAGACTGTAGGATCAAGTGCCATTAGCGAGTACCTATGAATGTCGGCACGGCACACGTTGAGGTGGATGATCAGCACTACGCCCTGCCACCTTTGTATCGCTTGGTGGTACAGATTTGAGTCGTTCACAAAAGTGTCACTGTTGTTGATGATTGCTTCGAAAAGCTGCTCTCTCGGGACGTCGCTGTTGTTGTTGACTTTGAGCGGGATTAGAACTCGGGTCACTATGTTCAGCGTGCTCACCACTGACCCACCACTCCCCACAACATACATACACAACGAGTCACATCAAACACAACCGACAGTAGTGTGATTGTGACCATGAAACCAGAGCTAGGAAGCACATCGTGAACCCAAAGTCTCGCTGCGTTCTGTGCTCCTTCGATAGAGGAGCAACAGTTAAACCGCATTCCCTCTCCAGAAGCCTCCTCTTTGGCCAGGAGACATTGACATTTGGCTCTTTGATGTGTTTCCATACACGGAAATAGAATAACTTTCTTGTTGAAAGGCATGCATGCTTTAGTAATAACAATATGTTAGATGCCGGAGCCCTAACTGTGAAAGACACGTTGAGGACGAGGAGACACGGTAAACAAGCCTATATTTTACTATTAAATATTTCACCTGGAACATCCTTTGAGGCGGAAAATCGCGTCAAGTCTGCAAGCGCATCAGGCAACATGCGTAGCAAACATGCGACTAAACACGCGCTCCTGTCTGAAGAGGATTAGATGGTTTGTTTGAACTAGTGGCTTTGAAGGAAATCCAAAGACTCGGATTAAATCTGTCTCTAGGACATTGGCAAAAAAATGTGGGATTAGTAATCTGGTGATAATTAGCAATATAATATAGCTCTGGGCCACGTGAGGATTTAGGCGGATGGGTCTCGGACACATAATCCCAAGCGAGACGGTTATTCGGGTTAGAGGGCGTGGACGCTTCTGCGCGGCTTACCTGGGCGCTTTGGCAAAAGGCCCAGCACGTGGTCAACTCAGCGCAAGCGTCCAGGCGATTTCGTTCATTCAGCCTCCGCCGGGTTACACAAACTTTTAACTTCGTTTGCGCTTTTTCACTTGAGCTAATGATACACTTTGCACGGCGAAGCGAGGGGTTGTTTTGCTCTGATTTAAGAGCGGAGTTAATGTTTGTTCTTTTTAAAAATGAATGCCTATTTTTGTTAATCAGCATTTATCCAAGCTTGTCGTGCTTTAGTGTCATTTATCAGGTGCAGTTGCGTGCATTCTGGTGGTGTTCCCTGTTAAAGCCTACAGAGTATCTCGTTTCAAACTGAGATGTTTCGTGATTTCGTGACGGCTTCACAGGGGACGGCTGTTCACGCGATATTCGGTCACTGCGTTCATGGCGCGGCGTCTGGAAAATGCCAACGCTGTCTTAAGGCCAAGAGCAGGCTTTGATTTCAATAGAGCTGTAACAGCTTATTTTGTGATATTTTAACCCACAACTGCCCCTTCGATCTTTGTCCATTTGCTGTGTCCCTGCCTTAATGTCTGATTTTATAATCAGAGTTTTCGCCAGCAGTGGTGTCCTCTCATCAGGCTGTCACTCGAACACCATCAACGTTTTTGTCGTGCTGTTCGCCCGTACAATCACACATACGTACTTACCAGAGAAAAAGTCTGGTTTCTACACCACACTCGGTGCTCCGTTTTCACGACGCTGGAGCTCATTTTAATAATAATTGTGACAGCTCATTTTCTCATAGCTGTAACTATAGACAGTATTTTAATTAATACATATTTTACACTTTTTAACCATGCCACCAAACATCAATCTTAAAACCACCCATGGTCCCTAATCTTTACTAAACATGGAAATGTATGACGCTGTGATTTTATTAAATTCGTATTTTTAGACAGATTCGCACCAGTTCTGTGCTATTACTGGGCTAGTGTCTGCACAAGCAGATACGCTATAGCTGTACAAGCTCCAGGCTGTCGTCCTCTCGGTCCACTGCATTTACATTTTAATAATTTGAGACCAAATTGAAATAATAAAGGGCTCAAAAAGCACTGTGTTTTACGTTCGTTTGGGGTAGTCAAATATTGAATGTGAAAGAGAGGTGGTTCAGTTGTTCCCTGGCAGATTAGATTATTTCCGTTGCGCACCTCCACTTTTTTGGGAGATCAGCAGTGGATGGACCCTATGGATAGACTCGCCAGCGCAATGAGGAATGTCCACCGCTGGCTTTACGGGTGCGTAAGAGATGAACACAGCCCCAATGATCATTTGACATCTCTTCGGCTTTGACTTAACAAATGCTCCTTACACAATTGTCGGGTTTGTCAGTTTTTACTTGTTTTTTTCTTAATGTTCTTTGCCTTGCAGGGCTCCAGTGCATTGCGTGGCAAGCGATGCCAAGAACGCGTCTGTACGGCCGTGCCAAGAACATACTGTGGCTTCCACGACGCTACGCCCCATGCCTGCGGCTGCAGCAAGGAATAGCGTTACGTAAATGACTGGCACGATTGCAATGAAGCAAATGGAAATGAGAGCAAAATAACTGTCACGTCGGAAATTGAAAATATTGTACGAACATGAATGAGTGTTAAATAACACAGTCCCTATAGTGCAAGTCAGCCCTGGATAATGTTTAGGTTGATAATATGCACCATTCTGAACCAGTGGCTCCTGAACACCACCTAGTGTGGAAACCTAATTGGGCCAAGTGAGCCTTAAGATGCAAGATGTTAAGATCTCCTGTGATAGACACACCGCAAACACATACAATCGATTTACACATAAACAGACGTGGATATATATTAAACAAACATGGTTAGCAGAGTCAAATGCAATTGCGCGGTCAATTGCAAAGGATCTAGAGATTGCCATCATATTGGGATAACCCTGAGTAAAGTGTGCGCAGTCACCCACACACATCCTGGCCACCCGGCAGTAGCTGCACCGAGCTGCTGCCATTCGATTGTAAGAGATCGGAAAAAGCGGAACAGATGAATCGACTTCCCGACCGAAAAGCCACGGCATTGCTTACAATTCCGTTAATTCTGACATGCTCCAACTGGCCAGAGTTTAAGTCAAGGAGTTGGGAAGGAAACGGAACGGATGTTACTGCATGTTTCCATTCGGAACGTTCACGCGAATACAGTTTAACTTTATGGACAGTGGCTCCGTTTAATATAAACGACCTGGCCAGGTGGTTCCACTAGCTGCTAGCAGTTTGAAGCTTGCCTGTTTAATTCCTAATTAGAAGTTAACGTGTTCCATCATCCCTCTGCGGCCAATAAAATATACACCGCTTTAATTTCAACAATTTGCTCAAGATTAGACTTGTCCCTTGCGCAGGAATGATGCGATCCCACCACTGCATCAGGACTGTAAGAAAGTCAGCCGTTTGTGAGTCGGTGAAAACTGATGCAATTATCCAAGGTCTTGCAAAACAACACCTTAACTACAAATATAGAGAAATTATATTTTTAAATTCGAAGGCTTTCTAGACCAATACCATCTATAGATACCATTTTTTTTCCGTGACCTCACCCAAAAAATGGAATCTATTAATAAATTATATTTTTAAAACATTATCGAGATGAAACAGCTACACAGATATTTTTTGAAGCAACAATATACAAATCATTATAAATTAGTTACTGGGGCTCTTAACAGTAACAATAATAATACAATTTGTAGCCTACAAGGCTCTCACCGGCGCTGCTCCGACATACATCCGTGACCTATACTTCAGGCACCCTCCTCAACACAACTTCGATCCTCCATTACGGGCTTGCTGCAAGTGCCCAGATCGCACCTCCGTTCGATGGGAGACAGAGCCTTCTCGCGCATTGCTCCCAAACTAAGAAATGCCCTTACATTAGAAATTCAGTCAGCTGAGTCCCTGGGCATCGTCTAATCCCGTTTCAAGACTCGCTTGTTCCATAAAGACTTTCAAGCCCTCAGATGAGGACCGTTGATGCTGCTCACTGTTGGTGTGCTTGGATTATGGCTCGCTGTTGACCTGAACCTGCTCAGGAACACTTATTTCTTCCTTTATTCGTTTTATAATGATTGTATCTGTTATTTTATGTCTGTTGATTTATAGTCATTATTTAACTTTAATTAATTCTACTCTGATGTTGAGGTTGTTGTTGACACGCCGTTCTCTCCACAGCTCTGTGCAGCGCTTTGTGACCCTCGCGTGAAACACGAACGAGAAGTGCAATTATTATGAACGCACGCAAATTCCATGTCTGATCATGGATAAGACACGCATACCAACAGACTATGGATTGTATTATATACGCTAGAGACTGCAGACTGCATGTCTAAGCTGTATAGTGTGTAAGGCATATGTGGTATGTGTGATTCATGTGTAAGGCACATATGGTGTGCGATTAGTGTATAACGCTTGTGTGGTGCGTGTGACTAGTCTGCAAGACATGTATCTTAGCGACTCGTACGAGAGAGAGAGAGAGTAAAGTGCGAGAGTACTGTAAAAATAAGAACGTAGATAGAGAATGTCAGGCAGGAGAGGCGTGGGTGACATGCGGCACCTCATGGAGAGTCGAGTAGACCCGTGTGTTTTGAAGCGAAAATTTAGCCACGAATAATAGCAAGAAATAGAAAACGGAAATAAAACGTAAATTGCTAGAATTATAGGATTAATACTACTTTGAATGTTCAGAAAAGACGCAGTTGTAGCAGGAAGCAGCTATTGGAACACGTGGTGGGGCTTGAGATCGACCTTAATAGAGAAGGCCCCAATGTTTAAGTATAAAACATAATAATTAAGAACCAATTTAGAATTATAAGAATTATAAGCATTATAAATAAAACCGAGCTAACAATAATTGAATGATTAAAACTGCTGCAATACACTCAAAAATGAGTCTTAAAACGGGTGGTTTGCAGAGCGGCTGGCTGTGAGCCTTGCATCCCCTGTATGTATATTTTTTAAATGATAATTGTGCATATGATTCATGTATGAATCTGTGGTGCCAAGCCTCGCGCCGTGCCAGGCTAGGTGCATGCTAACGCTCGCGCAGTGAAGTCTGGTTTGTCGCCGCGTTACGATGGTGTATATTGGCTGGCACTGTTGCTAAGGGTGGTCGACCGGAGAGAGATCAAGGAGAGGTGAATAGCATGAGTGAGGGCAGCATCCTCCGAGCTGGTAAACAACCCTCACATCACCATCGAAAGTTACATAAGGCGAAAGCCGGTGTTAGCAAGGGGTTGAGGTGACGTCGCAAGGGGGGGGGGGCTAGAACTGGGCTCATGGATATAAAGCAGGCGTGCGGAGGCTAAGAGAGACAGCAAGTTGGGAATGTAAAGACTGGCGTGACAACATGAAGCGTGTGGCGGTCAGTCAGGGCGGAGTGGCCACATGGACACGCCCGGGAGCTCAGCGCTAATGGGTTAGAGCGAGAGGACTAAGATGACGCGCGCAGCGCATAATTGTTGTATTACTGATGATCGTTGTGTTATATTAGTTGTTAGTGTAAAGTGCTGCAAAAACAGAAGTCTCCCGTCGTCGCTGGTGTGGCTGCCGCGTGAGAAGAACGGCGCCATCGTGCACGTTCCCGGGACCCGTGGGACGCACCAGCGGGCGACCGGCTGGTAGTGTGGAGGCCTTCCAGTTGCTGTCAGGGCCATCTTAACAGCATAAGCTCCCGGGAAAAGCAGTGCTACATATTGTATTGATTTATTTACTGACAACAAGTCACAATATAGATTAGCATGGAGTCCCCTGTGCTCGTGGGGCCCCCGGGCAATTACCAATCGTGTCCATGCGTTAAGACCGCACTGGTTGGTGTGCCCTCATAAATGTATAAATACACCCAGTCAGTAGATTTTACCTCCAGCAAAAACCACGTTTGCCAATCACACAAATAACCAGAGCGTGTGCATCCCCCCCTCCACACAAAATACTAATATTACATATCAGCAACCTAGCCTTCTGGCAGTGGATTTCAGAAAGCCATGAGGCTGATGGAACGTGTAAAGTAACGTGTAATTTGACGAATATGGCAAGACAAACATGAGCGGTAGCCGTTTGTATCTTTATTTTACTATCCTGCACCGTGAGGCGCTTGAAGTTGCGCTATGTTTGTCCACAGCTGTGTCGCTGCCTCACTTTAACTCTGTCCCAGACTTCTGAGAGCCTCGAACGGAAAACTGCTAATGTTTCGAATTTATATTTGGTTGACACAACGGTTTCCCAATGTGTAGTTGTACATTTCCGTTCTCAACATCTAAAAATGTTGAACCTGGACAAATGCTCACCGCAAAGCCACTCGGCTCATCTTATGTTCCTCACATTGACTCGGTTTTGCACAGGAGCCTCACAGTGCGAGGCGTGAAAAGACAACAGCACAGATCAGTCTCTCTCCCCTCTCCCTGACAAGGAGCCAATATCCATCGTAGAGCAGTGCTCTGGAAAAATGTGACAAGTTTAATTTTCCCCCCAGATCTCTGAGCACAATGCCATCCTGGTCTCTCGAGTTGTCGCCTGGTTAAACAGATTAACTTGGCACCACTCGGCTGCGCGCACACCGCATGTCGCGCCACAGTTCATCCGAAACGGTGACACAACTGCATTGTTTGCACTTATTTAAAGTACAGTGAGCAGAACACTGTGCTCTGTGCTCTCGAATGGCACAAACACACCGTGGTTGGCACCCCGCGCTATGAACCTGATCACGCGATTATGATTCCTAACTACGGTAAACAGCAGTGTGCTATTCATGGCTAATGCAGCCGGTCTTGACCAGCGTGGGGAAGTATGGCGGCACACCAGAACTGACGTGGATTGACATAGCCGTACATGTGTATTTTTATGTAGGTATAGATCTTCCCGTTACTGGCAAGTCATCCGCCATCTGAGCATTTCCAAAGGCATCACAAGTGGCATAGCCACACACCAGTGCCCCAAGGCTGTGCATGCACAGCATTATCTTATCTGCCGAGTGATACTTCACGTGGTTATCGTCTCACGAGCAGTGTGCGCAGTGTAATACATGCCCCATTGTAGACTGATTAGAAATAGCGTTGCTGATAACCACACAAGGAATCCAACAATCGACAATGTGGAGACTACATCGGGATGTGAGACATTTCAGACAACACATTGGTGAAACGGCATTGTGGTCATAAAAAAAATGTTTCAGATGTCGTTATTGTTACCGATATGCCGTTCTCTCCGGCGCTTTGTGACCCTCGGGTGAAAAGCGTTCAAGTAGTGCAATTATTGTAAAATGTATCATGTTGCACATCTGCTATACTAATAAACATCAACATAACCGGAATGAATGGGAGTGCGTTGATATTTGAATGGGAGTGCGTTGGAGGTCCTTTGTGATCGTATTTACTGGAAGTACCCATCGGGGAAGTTGACCCGCAATTTGCATCCGGTTTCCGTGACGCAGCTCTGCCAACACGCGTCTCAGGTTGCATCAGCTGCTGCAGCTGCGCGCGCAGTACTGAACACAGCTGTCGGTACCAAAACCAAGGATTTATACTCAATCATCAGACCGTGTGTGATCACGTTTGGGGGAATCGTGGCGCAGCGATGAACCAAGGCTGATTCAGGGATACATTCAACCCGAACTGGTCATGCGTGACCTTGTCGCCAACGCACACTGATCAGCGTGAGGACGAATGGTATTTTCATGACGATATGACTGGTGAGACCTTCAATCAGCAGTGGGTAGACAACAGGCCAGGTGGCTAAGGGAAAGAGCGAGCAGATAATCGGGAAGGTGTGAGCTCAAAGCCGGGTTTGGAGGGGTTCACTCAGACCGTCAACCCTCAAAGGTCAATAATATAACGCACACTTATACACTGCACGCTCACACACTGCACAGAGATACCCTGCACATAAACACACAGCACGCTCATACACTACACGTGAACACACTGCACGCTAACACTGAAACAATTGAGCCGGAACAATCAGACATTCAGGATACAGCCCAGACGCAGCCACTTGAAATGTAAATTCACGTGGGCGGCTATGGAGGTAGCAGAGTCATCGCCGCCCAAACACTGACCACAACGCATCTGTGCTGATGGCGTGAGTTTGCAGAGGTCTCTCAATGTGGTGCTAAACGTGGTCTCTGAAGAAAAAAACATTTTGTCGCTTGGTAAAACTTTATTATGATTTATCACCTTCGTCACTAATCTCTTCAATAACTCACTTTGCTCCGGCATCG
>JAZEWT010000013.1:19570180-19580334 GCA_036362905.1 Mordacia mordax
AAATATACACATTTTTAAATATCCTGTCAGCCAGATGGCCTAATGGAAGTGAGCCAATGTGGGTGAACTAACTGCAGGACGTTTATACAGGGTCCCTGCCTACACTGAATATCTGACAGCTATCATGGGTTTAGACAGACTCTAATTATGGAAACATGAAAGTTAAACCCAGTTAAGTGTTTGCACCAATGCTGCTAAAAATATTCACTTCCAAAAAGCCATGGTTGATGGGATGTATTTCAAATATATATATTATTATTTCAGTGATGGACTGGCGTCCCATCGTGGGTGTATCCCTGCCTTGCGCCCTGTGTCTGCCGGGATAGGCTCCGGCTCACCGTGACTCTGTATAGGACTAAGTGGTTTCAGACAATGAGATGAGATGAGATATTATTATTTTGTATGGAGAAACAGATGTCAGAGGCACAGTGCCTTCTGATTTAAATAATTCACAGGCATCACCACATGAACCAGCCTCCCGTATACCTACCCTGTAGCAGAAACATCTCCAAAAGGTGCGGCTACAGACGGATCACCGCATTTAGAAGTCCTGCCTCGCTCAGCAGCACAAATAACCACTCTAAAAATACAGCACTAAGCTGAGTACTTTTTGCCAGTGTACATTTGTAACGAATAGAAAAGGTTTTTACCATTTCTGGCAATTGTACAGGTGTTAAGATCTTAAAACACCAAAACAGACACCTTTCACAAAGTGTCTAGTTTGCAAAAGCCACACAAAGTTGTGGCGAAATATGCAAACACACTATTCGTTACATACAGCATTAACTCTTCATCTTGCGTTTACATAGAAAAGGCAAGGTTATTGCTTATTGCACATCAACAACGATATCATATATATTAACATCAATCACACTATCAATATAGGTGTGTTAGCTTGGGCAGGGCACGCTAAGACGAATTGTTGGATGCTGACCAATAATAACAACAGAGCCAAGGGGTGTATCTGAGACTCTTCATTGTTTCTTATTACTTTAGCAGAAATATTGGTAATTTTTGTGCCGTGGAATGTTGCATGTGAATGTGATCATGGCTAGCGTTTCGTCTTTGCACAAATTGGTGCTGAAAGTTTATAAGTTGTCACGTTGGTCAGTTCGAACGCTTGCTGCATTGCAGTATTCTCGTACCTACAGCTCACTGCGTACTTGCTGCTGTGATACTAAACATCACCTACACATGCGAGAATACCTCCAGTGACAAAGTTGAGCGATGGGATCGGTTCACATCGCAAGGAAGTAATCATCGGTTTGGGGGAGGAATTCATGCAGCAGCAATCATTATGATCAAGTGCCAAGCATGATGTACTTGTCACACGCTACGCGTGGGTGTGGACATACCTGTATTCTGGATCACCATCATCTCATAATCTTGTATCCGGTCGTCGTGAACGTGAAAATCTCGCTCCAAGCGCTCAAGGTCGCGAGGATTTTCAAACCTCCCAGAGGCACGTGCCTAGTGGACACCACATGTAAACGTGATACCCTATGAGTAACAGGTGTGTAGGATTACCAGGAAGAGTTATCGGTAATTTTCATCCCAATGAAAGGGTTCGCCCCGTTTAGCATTCATCTGCAGAGTTAAAGAGTGTAACAACACACCGGACTCCGCAACCAAACAGGAGATGTGACCGACATCACCCAACAGATGCTCAACTCTGTTCGAAGCTCACATCGTTGCTTAACTGTGACGCATGCTCAGGACATCACCCAACCAACATTCTAATACATTCAATTGTTTTGGTAATAAGGATGGTTTTCAGTTACTTGACACTGCATATGCAACGTTATAAAATGTAGCGCGTTTAAAGTATATAGTATTTTCAATTTCTTTCAGCATTTGCCTGCTATATTGACTGATGCAACGCACATATCACATTCTGTGGCACACATTCTACCGATAAGATGTGCACGATGAAAACAGCTTTGCAACGGCATCTTTTCTCCACATGCTTCTGCCATGATGGTTCATATAAGCATGATTACTATTGCAACTAAGACACAAAACACTGAAAAGAATCACACAGCAACGCATGCTTAGAATAACAGACAGACAGACAGAGAACGTACGCAAGTTCACGGCATCTAATGTCGCTCCGAAAAATGATTGACCTTGGGCAGAGCACACCACGGCCAAGGGGTACAATACGTCAATGCTCAAGAATAATGCTGGAACAGCAACCAAGCAGAAGAAATAGAATTCGCTCATTTAGAGGTGCAGTGACTAAGTCAGTTTATGCGGTGGATGTATTGCGCCAACGGTGGAAATTCCACAAAGGCCACCGCTCACCGTCCACAACTGCGCTCACCTTCTCCCACATTTTGTTGAGTTTTGAGTCTCGGAACGGCTTTTTGTCTCCAAACTCCATGAGCCGGTTGGAGTCCAGCCCGAAGCTCTCTTTCTTTCCTCCATCCAGTCCGTAGCGTGCCAACACGGCTACCTCACACAGCAGCCGCGTCGGCAAATCATCATTGTAATTGCTTAACAGTCAGTCAATTTAAAACACACCACGAGAAATATGTATACGCACGCGTGACAATATCATTTGACTGGTTGTTAGGGTACAGCTAAAATTGGCATTATCCCTACACAATTGAACCCAAAAGCAAATAAACGTGATTAAAGACCAAACATGCTTTTTGTGGACACAATATCAGAGTGATTGCGTTAGGGCTGAAAGGCAACAAGACGGCAAATCTGAAACTAAATCTGCAGGCGGCACCACAACGGAACCAAAAAACCACACACAATGTATTCACGTATTGATTACTGTAGGGCGGCGCGGTGGCGCAGTGGTTAGCGCTGACGCCTCACAGCAAGAAGGTCCCGGGTTCGAGTCTCTCGGCTCGGGTGCCTTTCTGTGTGGAGTTTGCATGCTCTCCCCGTGTCCGCGTGGGTTTTCGCCGGGTACTCCGGTTTCCTCCCACAGTCCAAAAGCATGCTCCTGGATAGGTTGATTGGCTCGCAGACTAAAATTGTCCCGCAATGCCCGGCGATGGACCGGCGTCCCGTCGTCGGGTGTATTCCTGCCTTACGCCCTGTGTTTCCGGGTTTCCGGGATTACTGTAAGCGGTAATCAAAGAATACGAAACGTTTGTGGGAAGAACTACACGTGGAAGGCAGTGATATTTGTAGCCAGTGCTCGACAGACCCTGGATGTATAAACCGATCATCTATACCAGTAGTCCCAGATTTGCTGCAGAATATATCAGAGGTTTAACTGCCTATGAATCAGAGATTCACAAAGTACGCCGTGTTCAGCAACGAGCAGGGATGGAAGTGCAGATGGCACAGAGAAAAAATAAACAGGAGATAAATGTACTCATGTAGGTTTCCTCGATACATGATGATTGCTATCAAAAGCTGCTCTTTCGGGATAGCCGCATACATCGCTCCTCCTCTCTCCTTCGCAACATTTCGCCTCCTGCGTAGGAGGCATCCTGAGGTGTTCTGTCCTGATAGAGCAGTTTCTGGAAACAATCATCAGGAAATAAATGAATTTAGATCGGTCTCAAAAGCACGGATTGCCACAGCCGACTTCACTCGGCAAAGACTATCCCGAGACTGCAATAGACTATCCAGCAACTATCCAAATGCTATTAAGGGACTATCCAGAGACTGCTCCAAACCACCAGAGCAGAGGCTCAAAAACGGAGCTGGTGTCCTATACCGAGTGGATTTCACACCCAGCAGGTCCACAGTGGACCAATAAAAATGTCGTGATGGTATGGGCGGATGCCACTGCCCAGCTATGCTCTTTGCCCGGCTCACTGTGCGAGCACTGATACCCTGAACCCGACACCCTTGATGCACTGGTGACCGGTACAGCTCCTTCACAATGCCTGAGAGGCTCGTGAGAGGTGGGGCCGGGCAATCGACTTGACAGGGGGGTGTGTCGGTGACACTCGAGACGTTCGCTGAAGGCGAGTGATGCGTAGTCACCGTCGTCAAGGCTTGCAGTAACGTGAGCTCATTTGATGGTATTTTTGACATCGTTATTGATGCAAATTCTCACATGCCCTAGAGCTTGGGTGTAGTGAGTGCACGACTGCAATAACATGCTGATATGAGAACTTGAGAGTCTCTGAATGGTCTCTAGATAGTCTGTGGAGCAGTCTGTCGAGTTTAACACCCAGCAACTTGCCATCAATTACTATAGTTATTCATCTGCTCGCCAGGACAATGGAAAGTGGCATACTTAAACATCCCAACTTCTGAAGAGTTGCAAGAATTATAAAGCCCGGAACATTGAGGAGTTGAGTTGTAGGTTGGTGGGCATCAGCTGGCTTTGCAGAGTTGATGTACATTGAGAGAAAATGTACTGTATCCGGATCAGATGTTAGATCTGGGTGTCATCGGTGCATTGATGTACGGAGCCAACGAAACTGGGGCTGGCTCCTGGAGAGATGCAGCTGCAGTAGGAATGCAGCCAGGTATGGATCCCTGCCTATTATGCAACGACTTAAATAAAAACAGGATAATCGTTTTCTTGAAGTTTTGGAAACATTGCTATTGGTGTTCAGTGAGAGGCGGTGAGTGTTTCTCAAGTTGTTTTTGTTGTTTACAAAAGTAGAACTCAACAGACCAATTTGAATCTCATTTTCAGCAGTGGACAACATCATAACAGCAATAGCAAAATAAAGGATAGCAACAAAGATACAGAAATCAGCAGAAAAACAACTATCGTAGATAAAAACAGTTATATAAGAACGCTATAAATATATTTTATACAACATAAATCGGCTTGAGCAGATTATTTTGAACTTGACCAAAGTACAATTACAAAATAAAGTGGCAGAAACATTAAACAGTGATAGGGTAACTATAGTGTTGGTATTTAAAAGACGAGAGGATATGTGAAATGCATGCAAGTCAAGCATGTTGAGAGCTGACAGGGATGTATGAAGATCCAGAGGGGGCAGGAGTCTACAGGCTCTGCAGCTGTGGCTGTCCACCTCCAAAAGTGTTAAATCAGTTTTACTGCAACCGCCTAATGCTGTACACGGCCGCAGTGATCAGGAGCCTTTCCCAGCAAAAACAGGGCACAAGACAGCGCTATGCTAACGACATGACGCCAGTCGACCGCACAGGGGCCGGCCAACTTAACGTTGCACTTCAAGGAAAAACCGGAGTACCCGGCGGTAACCCACGCGGACATGGGGACAACGTGCGAACTCCACACAGAAAGGCACCCAAACCGGGAATCGAAGCCAGCACCTTCCTGCTGTGAGGCTCAAGCGCGACTCGCTGTGCCACCATGCCGCTCCATATTGATTAACATCAAAAACTAAGCAAATGAGGGTCGAGGGTCAGTCAAACGCCGTGTCCTCTCTCTGCTCTCAAAAAATCGATGCCAAAAAACGTTAGCCGATGTTGACGCAACAGGCCCTGATCAATATATTCGTACATGAGGGCCTACTGTTGTTCTCTTTGAAAGGGCAGTTTTAACAAAATCGACAAATAGAATAAAGCGGAGAAAGCACCACGCTGCCAGCAACAACCATAAATGCACTGAAGACACGGCGGTAGCGAAGATACAGTTACTCACTTATCAGAGCTTTAACGCAGCCAGCACGTAACTCCTGCCAATGAGATGATTGTACTGATGTAAGTTTTCAAAGCTCGATGCATGATGATTGCTTCCAAAAGCTGCTCTTTCGGGATAGCCACGCCGATCGCTCCTCCTCTCTCCTTTGCACCGATCGCTCCTCCTCTCTCCTTGAAAGAGCAGTTTCTATAATAATAATATTTGCAATTCTATAGCTTTTCACCTGCGAGTTTCGAAAGCAATCATCAATGAGATGATTATTCGTGGTAACAGAGGGGCGGTGGATGACCCAAATAAAATGCAGACAATGTAACACACAGGGCTTTACAAACGTAAAATACTAACCTTGTAAATAATCTTATTTTTTGTGAGCCCGGTTAATCTAGAACATAGATAATCCACCTATGCCTAGTCAAGAGCCAGCTATTAAATACAACAGAGCTAACAAAAACATACCTGCTTTAAATCTGATTCAGACAAATTATGTTGTGGGTGGAGGGGCAATTATGAAAGAGGCGTAGTCTAATTATTTTACTCTATTACTTGTGTTCTCTACAACGCTATTATTTGTTTAATCTAATTTTGCATCTAACACAGGCCCATATCTAACAAAACGCCCTTGCCTACAATATTTGGCAGCTCACCAGCAATGGGACGGTTAGAGATATCAAATTTCAAAGACGATCTAGAGTTTGCTTGTATGTTGCAGCGATGCTGCTGACAACATGCCCTTCCAGAAGGTCGTGTAGCTGATGGGATGTGTACCAAATACGTTCATTTTTTTACATGGAGGAACAAGTACGTAAGAGAGGTGAAGTGTTCACACCAGCGATGAAAAGCGTGCGCATACAGAAGAGAGTTTTCCATCGGTCCCGATAACGCGCAAGGAAATTATGAAAGACAAATGTGAACCCTGACGGAGAAAATGAAGAGCAAATATGGAATGAAGGCGTTTTGTCTCTGTGGTTCGTAAGTTAGGTGCCTACTATTCTCTATACAGTCCACAACCGGTGGGCCACGACCCACTAGTTGGGTCACGACCCACCAGTGGGCCACCAGAGCCACCGAGTGGCCCGTGGTGACCCAAGTGAGCAAACTGGGCGTTGATGTGCAAGAGTTCGATAACCCCTGCTCGAGGCTCGCCCAAGCGCAGCGCGCGGCCTCATCGCGCCGTGACGCGTGTACCCAAAAGGTTGCGGTTGAGCTGCTCCCTCCGGTGCTCCTCCACGTGGCCTCCGCGCTTCACGGACAGCTCCTCCCGCTCCAGCAGACGCAGCTCTCCGTGCAGATCAGAGAGCTGCACCGCCGACAACTGCAGCTGTTACCGCCCACAAAGACAAAGATCACCCGTATAGCCCTAACAGACTGTCAGGTCAAGTGCTGTTAGCGAGCAACTATGAAGGCCAGCGTTGCACACAAGGGGATGGGTGGCCAGCAGATCGCCTTTGTCTCCCCAGTGGCAATGTTTGCACACCGCACCAAGTACTCATTTGAGGCTCAGTAGACCTAGGGAAAGCGTCACTGGTGTTGGCCATGCAAGCTGAAAAATCTCAAATTTCAAACAGCACTCAGATGCGTATACAAAAGGCACTGTCCTTTGTCATTATGCAAATCCATCAACAACGGTTTGTTGAGAACTGAATTGCGGCCCCTTTAGTTGTTGACCGTGGAATAGAAAATGCTGGGTTTGCAGTGCAGGGTGCTAACCCGTGCACCACCGCTCACACTGAAAATAGCCCCAGTGCTTGGCAGAGTACAAGACATGGCCAGCGGTAAAACATGTAATTCTACATTCCTATGGTAGGAGCCAGTCTATCCATAAAATGAGCATTACGAATGTTACCACCCACGTGTAGGGTTTCCAACTGTCCTGGTTTACCTAGGATCGTCCTCATATTGATGGCTTGGTGCCAACACACAGGGTATAGTCCTCTCTCTCTCTCTCGCTGATTCTGTTATCCCAAACACAAGATGCCACGGGTTTTGTGCCTCTAAGGTGGCAACGCTACTCTATGCACGTGGTGGTAATTGTACGGAACCCTGATAACTGATGGCGATGATGTTGATGATGATACTGTAAATTCGTTGCATTGCTTTGAGATTTTATATTTAGTTAGCGTTGGTTAGTTGGAACTTTGTTGGATCCCTAGAATCCTGCATCTAGGGCTTGCAAGCTCACCGCCTATTTTCTGCTGTGAAAATAAACATCTGTCTCGTGTCTTAAACGTCATGCAAAGACAAACTTTGCAATTGTCAGCATTGGTGGCTATCCTCAGTGCTGGCGTCTCTGCACTGGATACCGGTTAAAAATAGAATTGAAATCAAGACCCGTCTAATTACCTACAAGGCTCTCACTGGTGCTGCACTGACACACATCCGTCACCTACTTCGGGAATCCTCCTCAACACGACAACTTCGATCCTCCAATACGGGGTTGCTGCATGTGCCCAGATCGCACCTCCGTTTAATGAGTGACAGAGCCTTCTCGCGCGCTGCTCCCAGACTCTGAATGCCCTTCCGTTGGAAATTCGATCAGCTGAGTCCCTGGGCATCTTCAAATCCCGGCTCAAGATTCATTTGTTCCATAAGGCCTTGAAGCCCCCTGGCTGAAACTGTTGATGCTGCTCACTGCTGTGTGCTTGGATGATGCGGGATGTTAACCGCACCTGCTTAGGAATGCTCATTCCTTTTTTGTTTGTTTGGTTTTTTTGTTACTCGATGAGCATCATTGATTAATATTTGTTATGTTATTTAATCGGTCTATTACAATGTTGTTGTTAAGCCATTCTCTCCACAGCTCTGTGCAGTGCTTTGTGACCCTCAGGTGAAAGGTACTATTTAGAAATGCAAAATATCCCCATCGCGATGGGGAGAGAGGGAGCGATCGACGCGGCTGTCCCGAGAGAGCAGATTTTCGAAAACCTACATCATTACAATGCAAAATATTATTAAAACATTATAATTACTGTCCTTATGAGTCCCAATTCAAATGACGTAGGATTTGCTCAAATGTATTTGATGTATAACTTAGGCAAGCGAACAACAATTCAGTTCTTCTGAAACTGTTAATGCACAAAGCAGAGAGGTGCTGTTTGTACACCTTTCTGGGTGTTTCTTAAAACCGTACCAGGCCTAAAAAAATCAATGGGCACAAACAAGAGTTCGGAAATACCATAAAGGTCACCCAGCAGCAACACTGCTGCCTCAACAAGGCACAAAAGGTCTCAGGATTAATTCCCAACTCGGGCGTTGTGTGTGGATGGTATACTCTCCATCTGATCTGCATGGGTTTCCTCTGGGCTCTCAGGTTTTCTTCCATAACTTCAAATATGTGACGTAACTTTGGTAAAATACCGCAATGCAGGACCCTCCTGAAAATGCGTTTTCAGAGATAATGGTGGCTTCCAGAGGTAATAAATATGTCGTTGTTGTTGACGCGCCGTTCTCTCCGCAATTCTGTGCAGCGCTTTGTGACCCTCGGGTGAAAAACGCTCTATAAATGCAATTATTATAAATAAAATCTTACGCAGGGTGCAGCAGTCTTCGTGAGCGATGACTCCTGCGCCACCTGCTGGGATCGAGTTGTAACTGGGCCGCCGCTCGCTCATTTGGTGAAGTCAAGCCTGAAGAGTGGCAAGTTAGGAGGAGGTAATGATTGAACTATTATTGCTCGTGATCACGGTGGATGGGGAAACGAATGCCAGACGTTCTATTTGCCTGGCTCTTTTCACAAAGCACAGTTAATCTACAATCAGCGGGTTAAAAATCAAACTAAGTTTGACCATTTAGAATGCAGTGTATGCGGTTTAGGACAAACGCCAGAAATCCGGGAAAGGCCACAGACCCACCGAGACCCAACACAGGATTAAGTGGGTACTGATACTGACTGATGGCAGCTGAGCCGAAATGTTGATGATGCTCATTGGGATCTAAGGTTGGAGAGAGCGCATTGTGACCCTCGGGTGAAGGGCGCTTTATAAATGCAAATATTATTATCATCAAGGTTTTAAACCCACCGTCCAAAAGACACGCGGCTGTCTCGCTTAATTGGCTTGCTGAGTATATTACCCCAGACACAAGTGTACACTGCGATGCACTGGCGTCACATCGTGGGTAATCCCACCATGTGACCGCGTGCATGATTACGCGGATATTTATAATTAATGATAATAATCCTGGCTCGACACCAAACTGAGATCTTTCAGTGGCCTGAATCGCGTGGGGGCTCTTGCCTTCGGACGCAGGCAGGCATTCCACGTTACTATGGTCGGGGGCCCGTCTCCGCATCGGACACCCACTGCAAGATCGGTCGCAAAAGTGCTCATGAAAGCGGGCACGATCCACTGCTGGATGATGGCGAGTGCCTGCGTGAGGTGGGATCAGTGTTGATGGTGGGGAGTGAGGAGGAGTGGTGGGGAGTGTGACGTGATGTGGAGTGATGCGAAGGGGTAACGGTCGGGAGTGACGGTGGGGAGTGAGGAGTGACGGTGGGGAGTGAGGAGTGACGGTGAGGAGTTACGGTGACGGTGAGGAGTGACGGTGACTGTGAGGAGTGACGGTGACTGTGAGGAGTGACGGTGAGGAGTGACGG
>JAZEWT010000013.1:19583352-19613995 GCA_036362905.1 Mordacia mordax
GTCCGCGTGGGTTTTCGCCGGGCACTCCGGTTTCCTCCCACAGTCCAAAAAACATGCTGCTGCATAAGTTAATTGGCTTGCAGACTAAATTGCCTGCAGTGCACGGTGATGGACTGGTGTCCCATCTTGGGTATATCTCTGCCTTTCGCCCTGTGTCTGCCGCGATAGGCTCTGGCTCACCGTGACCCTGTACAGGACTAAGCGGTTTCTGACAATGAGATGAGATGAGACAAAGAACGTGTCACCTTGCAAGATGAAACACTGCTGGCCGAAACTATGATGATGGTAAACACACACACACTGCACCTGGGTCACCACCTTTCCCACTGAAGAGCAAACAAGCCTCGGTGTATAAAGTGTGCGGAGTAAACAGCAATTTAGTAAACATAACAAGATGCAAGATCTCGGTACAAATCAATTACTGCCACTGAAGCGCAATTACCAATCTGTGACTTTGCAGGTCAAACCCAGATGGGTGGCAAGGGCCACGCACATCGTCACGATGCAGGGTGGCAAATGCGCAACATCTCCTCCTCGCAGAAATAAATTCCTGCCCAAGGCAGTTAAGATTTCCTCCTCGGTGCCTGTCTGTACTGTATAGAGTTTATGTGTTCTCCCCGTCTTCTACGTGGGTTTCCTCCGCGTTCTCCGCTTTCCTCCCACAACTAAAAACACTAATTAATGAATCGGCATTTATGACAATATATAGACACACATAGAAAGCAGTGTCTGGTGGGTTGGCGTCGGCTGACCACCTGACCGACTCCCCTCCCTCCGTGCAGTCTCAGCGTGCCTCCGTACCTGTGTCTCGTTATGAAGTGTATTATTATGACTACTACATCTTACAAGCAAACCGGCTTCCCATCTTGCACTTGGCAGAGTCCGTTATTCGCACACTCAATCTCCAAGCACGGTGAGGTCTCGTTGGCCTTCAGTGTCGTCTGACCTTGAGCCGTGGGAGACGGAATTTCTGGGAGTGGCTGATCTTTGAGCAGGTGGGCAACATCTGCAGTTTCAAAAGATTGCACACGATCGCAATAGATTAACACGTTTGTAAACGTGTGAACGTCAGGGGGCGGCTGCCTTTGAGCGGTGGCTCCATCGATTAAACCTCGTCTGCCAACGCGAACTTTTCAACAATATAAAATAGTGTCGTTTAACCCTCCACCACCCGACACGGCCAATCAGTAAGGGGTTCGTCACGTGAACAGAAAACGCGCCATTTCCTGAGTAAGGACTTGAGGTGGTGGAGGGTTAAACGACACAACTTTAAATGTTTTACTTGACCTGCCCCAGAAATCGATTTCATCGATAATATTGATCACGAAAGCCTTCGAATTAAAGTATACTATGTAAATATAAATACAACACATTGCCCGGGTGGGCGATGAAGTCGGTTTTGCTAAGCCGGCACACGTGGCGCCCACCTGCAAAAGTGATGAGCATGATGAGGTCGCCATCCTTGATGTAGTTGCGTGAGAGCAGCGTGTGATGCGACATGAAGCTGCTCGTTCCGAGGCCCGGCCCGCGGAAGTATGTTTCACCGGACACCTGAGAGCCCACCTTGTCTGGCCGGTCCCAGAAATAGTAAGTGGTTCCGGTGGCTGTGAATGCAATCAGATGGGTGTCGGGAAAGAGAGATTAGAGGTGCCATTGGTGGGGAGGGAGGATTGTTCATTATTTGTAAAGAACAAACAAACAAAACACGTTATTCTTGTTGATTTGCCCTTCATATGGCGTTGTTGTTGTTTGTGTTGACATGCATTTCTCTCCACAGCTCTGTGCAGCGCTTTGTGACCCTTGGGTGAAAAGCGCTGTAGAAGTGCAATTATTATAATTATCGAAAAAATGGTGGAGACCAATGACCACTTGGTTCGTGCACTGCGCGAAAAGGCTGGTGACCTGAGTTGGATTTCCATTCATGGTCATCTGCCAATGTCGGTGATTGTTAACATCTGCACTGCTCCTGGGTATCTCCTCGGCCTATTCAACCTTCAATGAACACTAAGTGCGGTGCATATACATCAGAGCATGGTTGTGGCCATCCACCCTCTCGTGTGCCATGCTGGCCTTAACAGACGTTCACTAAAGGCCAGACGGGGGATCTTTGTGTGAATGGAGCTCACAGGTGATGTCCGTATAATTCGGATCGGTGGTGATGCTGCGTGAACGCGACATGCGCTCTCCGACATTCCAGTGCTGATCCATCACGCTCATGGTCGCCTGCTTCCACGGGCAGGGCCACGGCAGCGAGTCGTCCTTCTCGCCACTCGTCAGATGGAAGTACAGCGCCAGGTTCTGGGGAAGGCTGGTGGTGCCGTTGACGTACATGGAGATCTGGAAATTGTAGCCTTCGCGGCTCTCAAACCGCGGACTCTGGATCTGGCCGCTGGTCCCCGGTTGCGCAGACCCCAGAATGTCCATGAAGTTCTCGATGCGCCACATGTGTGTGGGACACTTCACTTCCATGATGCTGACGTCGTCGATCGCGATGCCCCCCGAAGAGGTGGCCGACCCCTTGACTCCTTCGAAGACGACGCGAAACGGCTTCGTCTCTGCCAGCGGAAGGAAGACGAACTTCCACTTGGCGCTGCCAAAATCTGTGCGGGAGACACAGCCACACGCTCAGGGCTCCGAATCGATTTTCAGTTGTTCACATCGCATCAACCGATAACGTGCGGGGCGTGGGAAACCAGAGATAAGGAGGCAGCCGGGAACCGGGGGCGTCAATCGCCCAAGTTCCGTTTTCCGACATGTGGATGTTGTGCACCCTCTATAACGTGTTCCGTGCATTAGGACTTAATCAGCGGGAACTCCACGAGAGCTTTTGCTGGGACTTAATCGTCAACGCTAGTGATTTATTTGTTGATGCCATGGAAGCGTTTCGCGACAGGGCGCGTATTGTATCTTTGTGTCCCCAGGTCATGACTCGAGAGATAGCATATGTGTGTTGTTTTACTCGATCTGTCAGTGTTAAGATCTTCAAATACCAAATAGAGATTTCTCACAAAACATCAACAAGTTTACAACAACAAAAATATACTTGTGGCAAAACATGCAAACAATATTCTTTGATCATTTATGCACTGTCATTGATAATGATTGGCCCAAACCAAACAGCTTTCTTTGCGACCTCCTATCACCCGTTTTACGTTAAATAATGTCAAAAGTCAAACAACTCAAGAACAATGCAGACATTAACCTCTCAGGTAGAACTAAATTAAATTATCAGAGCAAATGAGTTTCTAAATTTTGCCAAAAGCATGTGTGGTTATTGCAAACTTGGTGCCTTGTGAAAGGTGTCTGTTATCTGTTTGAAAATCTTTTAACACTTGCGTTATTGCTGGGAAGGGTGAAACCTTTTCTATATTTACATCATCTGTATACTGGCAAAAAATAGTGCCCAGAGGATAAGTGTTGTTTGCAAGAGTGACCCGCGTCACCAAAACAATAAAAATAAAACAATATAAAAATCTGAAAATACCTGTTTTATAAGTAGGCTTTTACGACAAGTATTATACTATATAATATATTTCTTCAAGGTTTGATTGTGTAGATGTCATGCAGATTTGTAAGGAGAGGATGGGATGGCAGGAGATTTCAAAGTGAAGCTCTGCTCAAGAACAAGCAGACATGACCTGCAGTATGGGAAGTGTGTGGGTGAGTGGTTGCGTGAGTTTTTAAGTGAGTGGGTGAATGTGTTGTAGTGACTTCCAGCGTGCTGGTCGAACGCGGTGTGGACGGGACGAAAAACGGCGTCTGGCGGTGAAATTCACTGGAACAGTAACCAGTGTAGTAGCGATACGAGACCGCTGAGAAGTCGTTGAGCCCGCAGTGAGCCGTGTGGTCGGAGTGACTAGGTCGAGTGCTGCGCCACCAAGCTGCCTGGCTGCGGCGGCCCGTCATACCCGACGTGATGGTCGAGGTGCCGCGTGGCTGCCGAGAGGAACAGATCGAGCCGCGCCGCTTCCATTACCGCTGATCGTCGTGATCTCCTTGACCTCGGTCGAGTTGCCCACGCGCACGTGGACCCCCAGCTTGTCGCCGCGCTCTGTGCCGCTGCCGTAGTAATAGAACTGCAGGCACTGGTCCGCCCGGCGCTTCGGCACCAGCATCCGCGTCTCGAGCCGCGCCAGGCTCCCGATGGTGCCCGCAGCCGTGCTCACGAACATGAAGTGGCCCTTTCCTGCCGGCGTCGCAAGCTGATATGTCAAAAGCTGCCTGACTGTCCTGCATGGATGTAGCGACTCAGTCACCCACAACACCTCTGATCCGCATGTTCGCTGTTTCAGAACGTTCACCTACAACTCTGTTTGCACAGTGTCACTCGCGTGAGCGATCGTCTATTATCCACAGGGAGCCACGTGTCATGTTTCGCTGCGTGGACACCACAGCAAGGGCAATTAATTTGTATGAAGAATATGCCATTAACATTTTGTTATATTTATCCTTTCAAATTAAGCCAAAGTGATTTCCTGCTCTGCAGGATTTAGGCGTTGATGCTCACCTTCGGTTTACCGCCCTAACCCCGTAGCGATAGATCCACATTCCTGTGGCGGGGCAGGTCTGACCAAACAAAGTGGTAGTGATCGCATAGACTGGCTGCGTGAACCCGCAACCATGATTTGAATTCGCGACCTTACGATTGCGAGCCGATCGCTCTACCGCTGAGTCTCTCGGCCAGATCAGATTCCTCGTTGACAGCCACATGAAAGCAGCACTGATCACTGGAGGACCGTGGCCCTTTCGCAAGCACCCCGACCCCAGCGGAGCGCACGTGAACCGAATGACGCCGCGGTCACGTTTTATTCCAGGATATTTACCCGGGCAGCCTGTGAGCTGGGTATAGTCGTGCGCGGGGCCGTTGGCAGCAGAAGTGACCTGCTCCCAGTCCAACGTGTCCCCGGCTCCCTGGATCATCCCACAGATGTTGAGCTCCTCGAAGTTGCACTGCTCCATGAACGCCAGCGACCGAGCTGCTCCGCACCACGTGGGTCACAGAGACGAAGATCCCCTGTTTAAGCCTCAACAGACCGTGGAGCAAGTCACAGTCAGCGAGTAGCACCTATGAAGGCTGGCACGGCACACGGGCAGAGGGGGGTTTGGGGCGCGGTGGGTGTCTGGAACCAACCTCAACCGCCTTCGTATCCCTAGTGCTGATGTTTGCACATCACACCAGATGCTGAGTCGACTTAGGGGAGGCCCACGAATGGTCCAGCTAGTTCGCCATCGGAGTGGGAATCGAACTTAGGTGGCCGGGTTCGTCGTGCCGCCGCTCCACCTCCGACCGGCACCGTCCGCACCACTCACTGCAGTTGTAGAGGCGGTTGATTTTCTGGAGGTCGTAGCTGCTAAAGTCCGAGCGCTGGCCGATGACCTGCATGTAGTCGGGGATGCGCGTGACGATGGTTGGCTCCTCGGCCTTCTGGAAGGCCCCCGAGCCGTAGTGCATCACCGAGGAGTAGTCATACGGCACGTTCTGAAGGTCCGTTGTGTCGTCCTCGTACTTCTCGAAGTTGTGTTCCCTGCCTGCGAAACGCACGGCCGCGTTGGATGGGAGACGCGATGGGTGGGAGACGCGATGGGTGGGAGACTCGATGGGTGGGAGACGCGATGGGTGGGAGACTCGATGGGTGGGAGACGCGATGGGTGGGAGACGCAATGGGTGGAGACGCGATGGGTGGGAGACGCGATGGGTGGAGACGCGTGTACAGAATGAGGGAGAAGGGCCGATCGTCGAGGTTCGCATCCGAGTGGTCTCCATGAGTTCGGTGACCACGGGAATACCGCGGCCAAGGTGGGGTGGAAAACTGCCAGGAAAATCTACAGATCTGTCCGTGCGTCCAGAGATGCATGTGTGTGTCTGTGCGCCTTTGTGTCAGTCTATGAGGCGATGTGTATGTCTGTGTGTGAGCGTACGGATCGCTGTGCGAGTCTGTGGAACTCTTTGCGAGTCCACGTCCCTTTGTACAAGCCTGTGAGTATCCCTGTGACTCTGTACGTCTCCGTGTGAGTATGTCTCCGAGCAGATGGCGCGGCGACACTGCCAGGGCAGACCTTGCAGGTCGCCGTGCGTCTCTACCGCGCAGCAGCGGCGCGGTCTGGCGGAGGCGAGGGGAGGCGCGATTGGGAGATGGAAGACGCGGAGGGCGGAGGAGGAGGAGGAGGAAGGAGGAGGAGTGCGGTGGGGGGGTGAAGGAGGTTCGCCCCGGGAGCCGGTGGCACAGCCCGCGGCGCCTCTCGCACCCTCGGTGATCTGGTCCCACACGATGGTCACGTAGTCGTCGCGGTCGGCGCGCGACTGCTCGTGCCAGATGCCGAGTGCGTGCAGGAATTCGTGCTCCACGGTGCCCAGGCGGTCGCAGTTGGCGCCGATGGAGAGTTCTTGCTCGCCGTGGTGGAGGTTGCCCACGTAGGACCAGCACCTGGGGCACGAACAAAGATTCTCCTCGTCCCCTCTTGTGTCCAGTAAATCTGGTGAACCCAGGGCGAGCGGTAATGGACCCCCCGTCGTGACGCGCGCAGCGCACGCCAGGCAGGCAGAGGCAACGGGGCTGGCGGAGCGCGGGTGCGGCGCGATGGCGGGGCGTCTCCGCACTCCATCAATGAGTGGCAGAGCCCGCTATAGCCAGCATAGACTGTCCCACTCTCCCTGGCGCTACAGGGGCGCTAGGTGTGAAAGGGGGGGGGGGGGGCTGAAGTGGAAGGGGGGGCCTTGCAGGGGGGGCCCTGCCCTTCCCCCAGGTTGTTTCCCCCACCAGTCTCCAACTTGGGTGGTGGCATAGGGGCAAGGTGCTGTTGATAGCGACCCCCACATTACATGGACACCCTGTTGCCCAATATCATTACTATCGCTGGTGATTACGATGATGGCTCGACATGAGACACAGACAGATAAAGTTACCCGCTGTCTTTGATGACTTTGATGTACTCTCGCTCGCCGGCCCATGGCTTGAAGTCGATGCAGGTCTTCAGTCTGTACATCTCAAACGCTTGCATAATGACGCCCTTGGCATTCACGTCTAGAAGCACGCAGACGTGACTCTTACTCAGACATGCATTTAGATCAATGTACAACGTGCGCTGAATGGTGTTGCGGCTCTGCCCTCGTTATCATGAGAGAAGCAGAGAGACGTGTCACTTATCAAGTTGCAATGGTCGCCGTCTGTCTGACAACTGACTCTGGCTCAGAGCCATCCTAAACAAGATTAAGCGAGGACTGATAATGAATGAGGGCGGCGCGGTGGCGCAGTGAGCAGCGCTGTCGCCTGATAGCAAGAAAGCCGCGGGTTCGAATCTCGGCTCGGGTGCCTTTCTGTGTGGTTTTCGCCGTGCACTCCGGTTTCCTCCCACAGTCCAACAATATGCTGCTACACAGGTTAATCGTCTTGCAGACTAAATTGCCCGCAGTGCCCGGTGATGGACTGGCGTCCTATCGTGGGTATATCCCTGTCTTGCGCCCTGTGTCTGCCGGGATAGGCTCCGGCTCACCGCGACCCTGTACAGGACTAAGCGGTTTCTGACAATCAGATGAGATGAGATCAAAGAGGCACTTTCCGTAAAGTAAATAAAAATGGATAAAATCTATCTCTTTTTTTACAATTCTGTACTTGCAACTCTATCAAGTTTACAATGATGTAGGTTTTCACGGCTCGATGCATGATGATTGCTTCGAAAAGCTGCTCTCTCGGGACAGCCGTGTCGATCGCTTCCTCTCCTCTCCTCGCGACGTTTCGCCTCCTCACACGTTAGAGGCATCCTCAGGCGCCGCATGCCTCTAACGTGTGAGGAGGCGAAACGTCGCGAGGTGGAGAGAGGGAGCGATCGACGCGGCTGTCCCGATAAAGCAGCTCTTCGAAGCAATCGTCCGTCAACTTTGTTCAACAAACAAAATGCGTCAGAGGTACGGGGAAGTGGGCATCGCTGACCTAGGCTGCCGTTCAAGTAGTAAGGGATGGTTTTGGGCCAGCGGTAGCTGTCATCTCGAACTGCACTTCGACCTCTTTTTCTGTACACCTTCCAGAGCACAGCACACGCAACCAAACACAGGGCACATTCAGAATACGCGCGGCGCATGCCATCACTCTTGACGTCGGCTCATAACGCGGCACCGCACAGCGATGCGAGGAGGATCCACAGACAAGCAGGAAGAGGGTCACATGATGCGCTGGTGCCAACCATCGCCTGAGCTCTGCGGTCCCTTATATTTCAAGATGTTAGCAATGAATGAGTGTCTACATGTTTAGTATAAGCGTGTGCGCTTACCCGAGACATCCTCAAGACTCTTTGTGAGGAAGGTCCTGCTAAGTTGCGGCAGAGTAGTGCGAGACCGATTGCTGCTCATTCTCAACCCACAGTGACGAACAATGTCACATCCACCACGCCGAGACGTGTGGCAGATTACTATCACGAGCGCACAGCACCGTACAGGACGGGCAATCACTTACGTACAGCGGAAGGACGGGAGGAATATTGTGTCACAAAACTAATGATAAGTTACTCACCTGGTCATAGGCGATGTCTCCCTCGAGCAGGTTCATTCCTGTAATCAGGCGCACACAGTTAGTTCTCTGGCACGTACTCCGCAGTGAATAAGCAAGAGGTCTCAGGCTGCTGCTCAGCAGCAGATGTCTATTGTTGCATCATAAAGTGCCCAGTGAGCTTGCAAGCTCGGGATGCGGGATTCCTGCGATACAGCAAAGGTTCGATCAGATTCTGAGCCGGCATTTGCGGCTGGCTGCTCAGTGCTTATGGGTGGAAGGTGGGAGCAGAGGACGCGTTGCTCTATCCACTGCTGCCCACACCGCAGTGCGTGCGACCCAATACCGCATACGGGACATGTAATACAGCGCTTTGTGACCCTCGGGTGATAGGCGCTTTACTAATGCATTAACTATTATTGTTAATGAACGCCGAGACTGGGAGATCGAGGCACGCTGAGAGTTGACAGGGACGCCATCTGGTACAGCGCACAAACTCGCGTCTCTCCACTTTTCACGTTGCCTCTCTTCAGCGCTGCGTTCGTGCATCATGGGAAACATTAGCAACTCGTGGAAGAGTTGCAGTGATTACAGTTGCAACGGTTGGAGCTGCGGTGGCTGGAGCGCTGATGACACGCGTGGCCGATCATTTGAGTTCTTTTGCGTCGTAAAATTCGCAGCACAATGAACATGGAGACTCACCCTTGTTGACGTCAAATATGTCCCATTCTTGACCTTCATCCACATCTTTCTCTGAAAACAATGACGTCAGGAGTGGGTCAACACGTTTGTACTTTGCGTGTAGCAAGGACGATATTTAGGGGTTGTGAGAGACTGATGAACTCAATCTCTATGCGCTGGCTGCTGATTTCGTGCGAACGTGCCAGGACCAATTGCCCAGAATGCCACGCTATCTCACTCTGAGTTTCATATTTTCGCTGAGCACGAAAATTCGAATTCTAAAAGTACTACTTTCCCAGGATGGAGAGGAAGCGTTTGATCAGATTGAATGAGGTTTCTTATTTTAATTCATGTCCTGAACGTCCTTCCCTTTGTAGGCAAAGCACCAGACCTCTCTGGCAGGGATCTACCCCTGTGGAACTAACAGCAGGTGACCCGAGTGTAAGACAACTGTGATGCAATTTACCCAATCCTTCTACGTACAACGCAATTTTTTAAATACACTTTGAAACCATGTTCACACGATTTGTCTTTCCAAGTTTGTTGGTATTTGTTACGCATTAAATAGAATCCTTAATAACATAATGATGTAGGTTTTCACGGCTCTGCGCACGATGATTGCTTCGAAAAGCTGCTCTCTGGGGGCAGCCGCGTCGATCGCTCCCTCTGTCCGCATCGCGACGTCTCGCCTCACACGTCAGAGGCATCCTCATGCGCAGTGTGCGTGTGTCGTGCGTGTGACTCCGACTCACATGCAGGTACTGTGTATGTGTTAAGTCTCGTCTATAGGGTTGCTGCATTCTACGATCAATGGGCGACGGTCCTCAATAATTATTTTTTTTTTTAAACATCAACAGCAAAAAGTCACGACTCACCGATGATGTCCGCAGCCGCCTGTAACGAGAGCGCGCAGCTGCATTCAGTCACGAGCCCTGCTCCGTTATTCGGTCATCATCCATACACCGAGATTCGTTTACCCATCACCATTGCTTGTCGTCTAACCATTAACTGCAAGGATTGAAAACACGTGTTCACACAAAGCTCTGCCCTCACTCTTCCCACTCCATCCCCTCTAGCCTCCCACCCTGTGCCTCTCCCCCATAAAATAATTTCCTTCCGCCGCCTCTTTCCACATGTAGATACCCACAGATAAAACAATTCTCATATTAAATGAAATGCAACTCTCACGGATGTAGCCAGCGTCAATGTCTGCAAGAGAAAACCATCATCCCCGGGATCTTAATCAAATTTAAGCACAGTCGCTCGGCACAGACCTACAGGCCCAAACCGTACAGTGGCCAGCAACAAACAGCACTCGTATCGACTTTGTAACAGATAAAAATTAACACTTTTAATGATTGCTTTGAAAAGCTGCTCTCTCGGGAGAGCCGCGTCGATCGCTCCCTCTTCCTCCATCGTGACGCTTCGCCTCACACGTTAGAGCACCTGAGGATGCCAGTAGCTTTTCAAAGCAATCACAATGCATGAACACTGTTGTTGAAATGGGCGAGGTCACTGTGACTCGCAAAAATATTGACGGGAAGGTATTCCAACGTTAACCGTGCAAGGGACAAAGCGCCAGTGAAGTGACCTGATGAGTGAGTGGCTCAGTGGGTGGGTGAGTGGCTTAGTGATTGGGCGAGTGTGTCGGTGTGATCTGAAGTGTGGCCATGGTTGAACATAACCTGGATGCAAAGCAGCGCTCACTCTGGTAACAGAAGCCCTCAACACGCAGTTAGGAAAGAGTAGCAACATTACTCAACGTCGTCAGGCCCCTCTGGCCTCCTGATGAAAAGAGATCCCTGCCGTGGCAGGAGGGCCCTTCCTCTCTCGCATTTAATTGTTTCCCATCGGTGCTGCCAGAGTGACAACATGGTTTTAACGCTTTGACCATAGCTGTGACCAAGCTAGTAAATACCCATCAGTCGTAAAACAAGAGACTGAGTTGCACCATTCCTAACAAGAATTCGAGTGTTAAGGTCTTAAAATACCCAATAGACAACTTTTACTAGGTGCCAAATTTGCAAAAAAAACACACATACTTGTGGCAAACGATGCAAATAAAAATGCTTTGATAATGTAGTTGTCCTGTGCTGATTGCCATTTGGCACCACCTGGTTAACACCGAGACTGGGCTATAAAGAAAATTGTCTCTGATGTGGGCCAATCAGTTTCAATGACAATACATACATTATCAAAGTATGTGTGGTTTTTTAGTAAACTTGACACTTTTTGAAAGGTGTCCATTTGGTGTTTCAGGACCTGAACACTTGTATTATTGTCATTAATGGTAAAACCTCGTGTCTTTTTTTTGCATCTTTGTGCTGGCAAAAAAGTATCCGTAGCCTCTCCGTGGGATAGTAACAGAAAATTATCAACCATTTATTATCCATTAAAACATCAGCCCAACGGCAAACAAATTTAATCCCAAGGCACATGTCAACTCCATACAAACAGGTCAGGTTTATTTAGTCAATTTAAGAACCATTCTTTAACAGCGCAACTTACAGAAAACCCTGCAACATGAGATTCTTATGCACAACCACAACGGGTTTAAACGGTTAGCGAGCCAAAGCAATTACGCCACCAAATATCCCGAGCCAATGGTGAAAATAATTCCACATTCCTGTTGCGGAGAGAAGTCTCTCCATAGGACAACCACTGATGGCCTTCCCACAAATTGGTGCTTCATTTATTATCAACCACGCAGGGACTGAGGTTTGAGGAGAAAAAAAAACCCGAACGAAGCATTGAAATTCTGCAACCATGCAGTCGGTGCTTGTGGGTCGTTCGCTCTATCGCCGGGCCTCTTGGTCAGTTAAGAAACAACGGCTTAAATAAATGTTCCAACGTGCCTCGACATGGCATGTCATACCGACGTGACATGCTGTTTCCAAAATGTGGCACACGCGGGGCAAAGAGCCATCGTGGGCCATGCAGCTGGCACCAACTCGGGCAGGGGGAGCCAAGGAGGAGACCTACCTCGTTTCTGGTCAGATGAGCGATGAAGCCCACGAGTAGAAGCACGTGTCGAATAGACGCCATCATTGAGACGGGGATTACGGCTGCTCCACTCGCTTGGTGCCAATGTCCCGCTACTCCCTCCTGTCGTACGAGGCTTCTACTGAGCCATGCTGTGTGGGACACAGCTTAGGCAATGCTTCTCTGCAGAAACCTGATTTTATGCGTACACTGCATATATCTAGGGACGCACCCAGCCGGCAATTTAACGGTCAAAGTCATGACAGTGCAAAGTTCGAATTTTATCTCAAATGCCGTGGAGGCTCCAGAACCATCGTCAACGATGTGAGATACTTGATAATGATCGAGCAATGGCAGTAGAGTGCAAGGAACTCGATTTCGTGCTCCTACTTCAGAAGAACATCTCAGCAAGGAGTTTGCATGTTCTCTCCGCATGTCCGCGTGGGTTACGGAACACACGGCTGCACATTGGTTGCTGCCATCCGCCATTCTCAACATGGCCTAAAGCACTTAGGCTCTCAAAGCCACCACCACCACCACCACAAGTGATGTCTCGCGACCACAACCATCACGGTCGGTTCAGTGACGATCAATCGGTGTTAATAACCCCCAAGTAAGCAATAGCCACCATCGCCTCTTGCAACAGCTGTGTCAACTGCCATGTAGAGGTGGGCGACTGGAGAGGTGGGCGACTAGAGAGGTGGGCGACTAGAGAGGTGGGCGACTAGAGAGGTGGGCGACTTCAGCAGCCCCCACACACAACGAGGCTAACTCAAGAGAACGATGAAGACGGAGAGCGATGCTAAGAATGGTCGTCACCAGACGTGTTGCTTGTTGACCTTTAATACCTGACGCGTGTGCCTCATCCCGATGGGAGAGGGACTACAGACCACACCCGATTACTGACGACAGTCACAATTAAACAACCTGGAGTCAAAGCCTGACACCTTCGATAACTTTGCTAACATTCTAACATCGCTGAAGGAGAGCGGTGGAGCGATCGACGCCACTATCCCGAAAGAGCAGCTTTTCGAAGCAATCATCAAATGTAAAACTATTTCAACGTCACGAAACACACCGTGGACTGCAGATATATAACATATTTTCAGAGGAGGAACGCCCTTCCGCGATAACTCACATGAGAACGTTGTGCAAGCAGCTTAATGACATCAATATGGATTAGAATATCGCCGTTAAACACAATGGGAGGCATGGAATGATTGCCAAGTGCGTCCGGCATCATCACTGTCCAGGTGTTTAGTTGAACGTGACCAGAAACATCCAACTTGAACGAAGATCTGGGATGCACAGTGAAATCACGAGCATTGGAGTGGACAGGGTGACGTTTTGAGGACATCAGTTATAAACAAGAGAGAAGAGGGTTCAAGTGACCATAATGTGATCGATAACGGAGTCGCAAATGCGAGATAGTCAGACCGCAATCTGAGAGCAAAGCTCGGCTTGTAATCGTGGAATGACTGTTACTCAAGATGTCCATTTATTTACTCGAGCACTTGTAAGGGCAGTTTTCAAGGAACTCTAGTTTAATTCCACGAATATTTTGAGGCTCAAGACCAAGAGATGATAATGGTCAAATGGATAGATAGATAAACTTTATTGTCATCCCATCTATACACAACTGGAATATATAGAGGAACGAAATTACGTTTCTCACGGTCCCCAGAAGGCTTCTTGGCCTGCTAAATAAATTGCCCCAAAACGTGTGCCCTGGGATGTACTGGCGTCACATCCTGGGTATTCCCCCGGCTTGCGCCCTCTGTCAGCTGGAATAGGCTCCGGCTCCCCCGCGACCCTGTACAGGATTAAGCGAGTATTGATCATGAATGAAATGGTCCTCAGTACAAAAACAAAACAAGGCTGAAATTGAATGCGATGATGCCGCCACCACCCACGTTCTCATTCTCCCGTACTGCACGGTGGAGATGCCCGTACTGCACGGTGGAGATGCCCGTACTGCACGGTGGACATGACCGTGCTGCACGGTGGCGACGCCCGTGCTGCATAGTGGCGATGTCCGTGCTGCACTGTGGACATGTCCATGCTGCACTGTGGAGATATCCATGCTGCACGGTAAAGAGGTGCAGCAGCGACCCACCACGGCCCTCTGGTCCCGGCAGGGTTCAGGAAACCTGGCACAAGGACTCCTGCTCGGCACAGCCTCGAAACCACATTCGCTGTCCGCACCCTTGTGGCTAAACCTCAACATAACCCTGCTATCAACGGATGTTTCGTTTCACAAACAAACATTGAGCCGGTTTTTTTTATGATAAAATCACATCAAAATAATCTGAAAGCCAATTTAACGATAGAAAATGTCCTAAACTAACCGCAGAACATGCTTCAAACACTGTATTGATAGACGTACTTTTGAGTTTTAAAATTGCACGTTAATGTTACTGACCACACATCGTATATAACGCCTTATTAAGAATTATTGTAGATTTAAAAGTGTAACCCCCACTGGTAAATTATAGAAACACTCTGCTTTTATATTTTAGGGCAATAGAATGTGTTTACAGCAGCAATCAAGCAACAAAGTACTGCGATCTGTAGAAGCAGAGTGTCTGAGCCTTGTAACTAATATGAGACGTCTATAGTTCATATTACGATTTTTAATTTAAATTAAGCTTTCGCTGATTTTACATTCACACACAGAGCTGATATGGATGAAAATGAACGTGAGATATATAAGAACAAATAAATAAGCTTCAACCCTTGGAAATCTGTTGATGTGACCGGGCCACTTATTTGACAGCGAGGCAGGCTACGAAGTTTAATGTACAATGCGATCTCTGACTCCGCTGAAACAACTGGTCTCAACGCAATTCACTCTTAATCCCATTCACCCGCTAGCGTGTCAGGCTAGCGTCGTATTTTTTTTTACGATATTAACAGCCCACCACCAGCAACCACAACATCTGTAACTACAGGTTACCGGTTGAAGACTTATTTGGGAATTTCCAGCAATAAACGTGAGACGTTGCCCTTTTAACCGAGATACGCCACCAAGGCGGCGTAACGGTGAGCGCAAAGGCCATCCACTTTGAACTCTTCTCAAGGCGTGGAGGTTGAGACGTAGCCCCAGTGACGGGTGGGTTCGGCGACGTCTAACCCTGAACGCCGCTCTCTCGCATTGACGATACTCTCAGTGATTATTTCTATAGTTTCTCGTATTGACACCGAGCGGCGCTCAGCCGCTAGAGCCTGGTACCTCGACTGGTTGGATGAGACGACGCACTTGGCTGCTTCGTAAAATTGGGCACCAAAGGCCATACTCAAAACTAACGATTTTAATTGTGTCCAATAAGTTCCTCTACCCTAGGTTTGCAAGGCTCGCGAATTCAAAACATCTGCACGTTCCCTTGGTGCTTACATTTCTTAAGGGATCATTTAAGTCTATTGAAACGACAGTTGCCATATTTGACATTACATTTTTAAAAGCAATACTAATTCTGGAAGGAGTTGTCTGTTCCTCAACAGATACTATTGTGTAACTATTCACACGCCAACTAAATTGTGTGTTATGAAACATTTTCACAATGAGATTCTAATCAAGCTCCATGGAGTAAACAAGTGCAAACTCCACCTCGCGAGTCACTGTGTGCTATGACGGCGGGTCATCGTGTGCTATGAACACGAGTCATTGCCTTAAAAGTTGCCTATTTTCTATGTTCTCGATTAAAGCCACGGGTATTTCTTGACGACTGTAATGAGATGCCAGGAGGACTGACACCTCTTCCGCATGGGTTCCCTCCCGGGTGCCACTGGCTTTACCACTCGCGACCGACTGCTGCGTGCATTCAGTCACCCGTGAGCGGCCAATGTGAGCGGATGATGCGCTCCTGTCACTCGATCTCCCGACGCGCCCCATCTACCCAGGGGGTGTTCAGTCAGTGGTGGAGAAGGGTAAGGAGGTTACATCTCAGGGCACGTGAGCCAATTTATTCGGAACAAGCATTGCCTTGAACTGTGGTAGGAAAGCGGAGTACCTGGTGAAAAGCCACATAAACACGGGGAGAGCACGCAAACTCCATACAGGGAGGCACCCGAGCCGGGAATCGAACCCGGATACTTCTTGCTATGAGGAGCGAGCGTTACTCACTGCGCCACCGCGTGGCCCTCGACCAAAACTTTTGTTTTACATCCACGAGCCAAATTCGACCGGCCCATGATTCGACCATCAGGAATTAGCCATAATTTCAAAATTGTCAATCCGGTCTCACACTGATCTACAGTGGAAACATGATCTACAGCGAGAATGAGAATGACAGCGCTATGAACAGAGGCGATTGGCAAGTGTGTTTGTGATCAACTCGACATTCCGGTGACCCAGGTGACTCCTGTAAATGAGACTCATCCTGGTCTCTTTGAGTGTTGCCCAGGTCAGGCACAAGGCAATCCGGGCGATAACGGGGGAGGGACATGGGGGGGGGGTGTCGCGATGGGCAGCCGCTTGGCCGAGCAACAATCGTCACACAGACAATTATACAACAGTTTCATTAAATTGCTTGTTTTCTTTTGGTGCTCGGTTCAAACAAATCCACTAAATCCCAGATCGAAATTTAAGTTCACTATTACCACATCCTTTAGGAGGATTCAATGCTTTTAAATCTTGGGGGGGGGGGGGGGGGGGGGTCATCATTGACTTTTGCCCGGGACTCCAGAATCACTAAGACCAAATCTGGTCGTGCATCACCGAAAACTATAGTCGACAGAAGGTCGCGGTTTGGTTTACATGCAGAAAAACACGGATTCTTTAACTCAATGCAGCTGGGAATCACAAATCTTTTTCTATCACAATCAAGATTTGGCAAACTTTGAAAACGCTCATAATCGGTCAATGCACGAGTTATTCGCGTTCGATCTGGTGACGATTTGATGATTCACACAAGGTTACTGGGCGGCGCGGTGGCCGAGTGGTTAGCGCTGACGCCTCACAGCAAGAAGGTCCCGGGTTCGAATCTCTCGGCTCAGGTGCCTTTCTGTGTGGAGTTTGCATGCTCTCCCCGTGTGCGCGTGGGTTTTCGCCGGGTACTCCGGTTTCCTCCCACAGTCCAAAAGCATGCTCCTGGATAGGTTGATTGGCTCGCAGACTAAAATTGTCCCGCAATGCCCGGCGATGGACTGGCGTCCCATCGTCGGGTGTATTCCTGCCTTACGCCCTGTTTCCGGGATAGGCTCCGGCTCACCGTGACCCTATATAAGATTAAGCGGTTTCAGATAATGAGATGAGATGAGACACAAGGTTACTGGCGTTGCCACTCTAGTATTGGTGGATGCCGTTCTCTCTGCAGCTCTGCGCAGCGCTTTGTGACCCTCGGGTGAAGGCGCCATAAAAATGCAAGTATCATTATTAAGTGATACAATTCACTCGATGCATAGACAGACCTGTTCGGATGCAGATGATTTTCTTGGACACGAGAATTATCGGGAGGTTTTTTTTTTTTCTAGAGGTGGCAGGTGGCTCAGGTGAAGTTTTCTTTTGCTTTGTTGGAGTCATCAGTGACCCACGCAAAGACCTTCAACTCGATGTGCTTCAGAGTCCGATCTCAACACGGGTGGCTATGTCAATTTGAACCCAGGTCCCTCTTATTCATCGAGTACTAGGTCCCGATGTGGCAAACCCAACAAGCAGTAAATAAGCAAAGACAACTGTATTTGGCGTAAGAGTTCCTGCAGCTGCATGGCTGCACACCTGTCACGAACCCTTATTGAGGGGACACGCCTGGCAAGGGCTCGCTCCGCCAGTGTCTGCCAGTGATCACAATGGGACCAAACACAAGTCACAGGTGGCCATCGCTGCAGGCGGACCCTTTGTGACATCCGGTCGAAAAATTCGCACAACACAAAAGCGTGAGGGGATGATGGAAGCATTGACACCACACTGCAGTCACATGGCCACACTTAACACGTGATACATTTCTCATCAGACAACTTTCTCACGAATGCAGACACACTGAGAAGACTGCAAAACTGTTTTGCCAATTTATTTCCGAGATGATGTGAATGGTCAAGCCTCATTACTCCTGTACTCCTAACGTAACAAGTGTCGGCAGAGCAATGGGCAATGCTGTAACGTGTAAATTGCAACAAATACTAACCCTAAAATCGATCGGCTATTCAAACGTCAGGCTCTCAACCTTTTGTGGGCACTGCCTGAAAACATGCACCACAACTGTTAAATCTAGCACATAAAGAGAAATATTTTAATGGTACCAGTGTTTTTTTTTTCTGATTTAGCAAGACATCAGGCATTTTCAAACTGGGTAGAGAAAAAAGCTTCGCATCTGTGAATCTATGACTAATAACTCAGCATGAACGCATATAAGCCACCGAGATGCAGGTACGTAATGAGGGTACCGGTGTGTGAAGTGCGGGGCGATTGCTACACCACATACCTGCGCTGCCTACATGGGAACCCCAAGTGTCTGGAAGCATGATGTGAGCCTCCCCTGGCCAATAATTCACAAACAGCGTGGCACATCTCACTACTTTTAATTAGAGCTCACCCTGTGTCCGGTGGTATGTGTGTGCACCTCAACTTGTGTGCCGTGTCCCTCCATCTGTGCTCAGTGTGACGCTCAGTGTTTAGCGCGCTGGGCTACGAACCCGACGACCCGAGTTCGACTCCCGCTCACAACCAACCCGTGACGATTTTCTCAACCGGTCCTGGGCCTCCCCTAGGTCAACTCAGCTTCAATTGAGTACCCAGTGCACTGTGTAAACATTGCCACTAGGGAGACAAAGGCGGCCGGGCGTGGTGCTGGTAACCGACCTCCTCGTGTGCCGTGTCGACCTTCATAGGTGCTTGAGCACGGCATTTGACCCTACAGTCCCTTAAGGCTATACGGGGGATGTTTGTCAGTGTGTGTCAACCTGTGTGTGTGGATGCGGCCCCCACAGAGGCCGCACAGGATTGGCGTGAAGCGAGCCCCAAGCGCGTGACGCCGCCGAGTCAACGGGCGGCGGTTGGCGCGCGGGCACGGAGAGGCGACGTGGAGCGCCGACGCCGGGCATAGCCCCGGCGCCCCGTCGTCGCCCCGGGGTGGGTGGGAGGGGGGAGGGGAGCGGGAGGCGCCGCGGTGGTCACTTCATGCGCTGCACGATGACGGCGTTGAGGAGGTTCGCCTCCCCCAGCGTCTGCTCCTCGTCCGTCAGCTCGCGGCTCGGGAACGTGGTCATGAGCACGAAGGGCGACAACGCCATGGCTGGGCGCGACTGCACGATCAGCTGCCGCACGTCGCGTATCCTGCGGCGCCAGCGCAGACGGACGTCAGACCGGGCAACAAACATAAACAAAGATTCCCATGCGATCGCCAAAGTCGCAGCCGTCATCCCAGGGTCCCTTCATCGTCATCATCAACACCCGATTAATTATGTACAGGGTCCCGGGGGGCCGGAGTCTATCCCGGCAGACAGAGGGCATAAGGTGAGGGAATACCCAGGAATGACGCCATTATATCGCAAGGCAAGACCAATAAATCTAGTCAGCAGCGTGTCTTTGGATAGTGGGAGGAAACCGGAGTACCCGGCGAAAACCCCCACGGACACGGGGAGAACATGCAAACTCCACACAGAAAGACAACCGAGCCGGCAACCGAACGCAGGGCCTTCTTGCCGTGAGGCATCAGCGCTACTCACTGCACCACCGTGCCACCCTCATTTCAAGTCACAACGTGTTCTTGTCAAGACCACAATGCAAGATCGTATCACGAACGTTTTCTTTAGTATAAAGGGGAAGTGTGCATTATAATCTACCAATATAGTAATTGTTAATTTGATTTTGGAGTGTTGGAGTGTTTATCTATACCTCTTCTGGTATTCCACTCTCAGACACGTTTGGCTGATTTTTCTGCAAATTATTGACCCATTGATCATATTCGATACAATGTATGTATATTTTGGCGTACTGACTGTGTCATTGATGCCTGCTCAGGAAAACGTATTCCTTCCTTTATTTGTTTTAACTTAAGGTCCTTAACTGATGCAGTCACTACTTCAGTTAAGTGATCTATTCTGATGTTGCTGTTGACATGCCGTTCCCGCCATAGCTCCGTGCAGCGCTTTGTGACCCTCGGGTTAAAGGCGTTTTGAAAAAGGAGATATTATTACTAATTATCACCAATTTTGAAAAACAAGCAAGTTCATCATAAACACTGCCTGAGATAACGCGAGGCCCAGTGACTCGGCAGACAGTGGAGCAGCTCGCAAGTGCAAGATTGTGAGTTTCAACATCTTGGTTGGAGGTTGACATTGCCCATCATTGCTTCAGGGTCAATAAAATATCAACCACTGTGCGGTTGTCAAATGAACAGACTTGTCCCTGCATAGAGATGAGTGATTTCCACCCCTGTAAACAGGAAATGAGCACTGCCTCGTTGCTCCTTGACCAGGAAGTCACTTTGATTTCATTATTCCTGACCTTCCAATAAACATTAACATCAATTATCAATTCCAACATTTAAAGATTCCATCATGAAGTCCAGTTTAAGTTTAGTAATCGTTACACCGACTGTCACGCGTGGCACAACTTCACGTTTCACCCATCACGCTTAACGTAAACATCATTAACAATTCATGCTCTCCGCAATGACTAACACGAGTGTTCGTCTGAAAGGTACCAGGACTGAAAAACATCGATTGCTTTCACGGAAGTCTTGTGGTGCATCCTGCTCTCTGAGCGACGCTAGTGCCCCACCAAAAGCCATGTGCAACCTACCCCAATATCACATCACATTCCGGTATTGTCACCATCAACGCTGCATTCTATCTCCACCTACCCTTGTACGGCGCATGTATCTCTGTTTACACATGAGTGCGAATCACCAGAAGCCTCTCGCTTCATTTTATTATCACCTGTGTTTATCGTAACATAACAACTCGACCTGAACTACTCGTGAATTTATGTCCGCGTTGCTCTGGACTGCTTGCCTTTAGGCAACGGTCGACTAACATTGGTGAGACGAGGCTCTAAAGAAGCTCTCTGCTGTGGGCCAACGAGTTTCAAGGACAACGATTTTTGATTGCTTGTTTTGCCACAAGCATGTTTTTTTGCAAACGTGACTCTTTGTGAAAGATGTCTATTTAATGTTTTAAGATATTAACAATTGTATAATTGCCAGAAATATATCAAACTCTACAGTAACTTATCAGTCAACTTTAGTTGCCGGATACTTATTTTACTTTATACTGTTAGTACACTTTTATTTACTTTAATGCAATGCCGTTGTTTCTGTCACAATTATCCATTTGCTTGTCTGTGCTCTGCCAATTTCTCTTTGCTTCATCACTGCACCCTGATGTCACGTTGTTGCCCTTGTCACTTTGATGACCCGGGCCGCTCTTGTAAATGAGAGTCGCCCTGGTCCTCTGTTGCTCTCACCTGGTCACACAATTAAAACCCAACGATGCTTCTCAACTCGCGGTGACCATTATCTGGAACTAATTCCCCGACAGCCATGATAGATCACCACCTATCTCATGACGTATAAGCACGCAGGCTCGGTTCTACGCCTCCAAATCCACCGCTCGTTATCAACCGGCTGCACAACTCTGCGCGTGCTAAAAATCGCATTACAATAATTATTAAAAGTCAAATTAAAACCTCCAAGAGCAGAGCCTTCTGGGCATCCGTGACCAGAGTGGCGAGCGCCGGCGGTAACGCCCAGCCACGGCTCGGCCGAGAACGCCAATCCCACGGGTGCAGGGACGCCCGCAGGGATTCTGCAGCAGGAGGCCAGCCAAGCAAGGCGAGCCCCCTCCCACCCGGCCCCGGCCCCCGGCATCACCTGTGAGTGTGGTTGAACTTCTGCAGGAGCCGCCCGCCGTCGGCCAGGCGGATCTGTAGGCTGGTGGTCGGCGCACTCTCGTCTACCTCTACGAGTGGAGCATCGCTCTCAGTGCCAGCCGATGCAGCAGCCGCAGGCGGCGCTGCTGCCGCCGCCGCCGCCGCCGTCACCACGTGCGGCGTAGGACTGCAAGACATCGACAAAAAGTTTTTTTAGACACCGCTGATATTTGCCTGAGAAGCAAACGTGGGCATCGGATTCGCAGTGCAAAGTGTTCACCGCACACCGCCTCTCCGCACACGCAACACATGCACCCAACATTCATACATTGTCTCATCTCCCAGCCGCCGTTCTCGAAAAAAACACTGCTGCAGGAGAGAGAAAACGCATGCAGCATTTAGGGTAATGGCCCTTGCTGAGAGCGGCCAGAGTGATGCAGTGAGACCGAGTAGGAGGTTGCACTCCACACCACCAGGCCCTGACAGAAATGCAATGTTTCCAAGTAGGAACAAGAGCTCAGTTCTGAGCCGTTGCACTTACATCTGACTCGCGTGTCCACGGCTATACGTGGACTCATAGCGACTCGCTGACCTCGCACGCCCCCCTTGCTCTCACCCCCCACGAAGGCAAGACGTGTGCCACGCCCGCCGCCAGCGTCGCACCTCTGGTTGGCACTGTTGATGCTGCTCACTGCTGTGCTTGGAAGATGGCTCGCTGTTGACCTGCACCTGCTCGGGAATACTTATTCCTTCCTTTTTTTGCTTAATGATTATTTTATCTGTTATTTTACATCCTTTATTTGTTTATAACCATTATTTTGCTTTTAACTGATCTACTCCGTTGTTATTGTGGACATTCCGTTCTAGGGACAACTCTGTGCAGAGATTTATGACGGGTAAAAAAAACGCGCTCTAGAAGTGCAATTATTATTATTATAATTACTCACCTGCCAAGTTTCTGTCCCTCTCCGCCAAATGCTTTGAACTTGGACTTGGGTTTCACGTAGTCAAGGTCCCTGTGGTCCTCCATATCCAGGTTGACCTGCCCTCCACGAGCCATGCGTCGCAGCTCCAAAGGGATCTCCCTGCTCCCCGACACACAGTTCAGAATTCGGATCCATCAACCAACAACTCAATGAGACGAGCGAGTATTATTTGTAAAGAAGGAGTCAACTTCACTGGGACCATAGCTCTGTGCAGCAGAAAACACAGTGCACATCATCACTGTCAAAAACACACATTTCCTTCTGAAGTTTCAACAGTCTTCATTAATATTCAGATTTCAACTATGGCTTCAAGAACTGGACTGCTGCGACCGCTGCGACCGCTGCGACTGCTGCTCAAACCAGCTGGACTAGGGCCAGCGGTTTGTAGATAATCACCAACTGTGAACATTACATCTCTACTCTGTAACATTTACCATTGTAAGATAATTCCCATTCCTAATAAATTTGCTGGACATTTGCTGTTTTCAGCCCGGGTTGGTGATACTGCTGGGTAAACATTTCCCCCCAAGTCACATTGTTATGGAAACTGGTTCCAGACACGGTGTCTCACAGTGGGCGTGTGTATGCCCACGGATGTGCCCAAGTACGCGTGTCTACGTGCGCGTGGGTGCCCACGTGCACGTGTTCCCACGTCGGTGCGCGCGTGCCGGCGTGAGTGCGTGCCCGCGTGCGTGCCCGCGTGCATGTGCGCGTGTCTGCGTGCGTGCGCAAGCTGTACCCCCTCTTGATCGCGCTCAGGAACTGCGCGCTCGCGGGGTCCCCGTAGTCGCGCAGGTCTCCGTTGTCGATGCTGAATCCATTCTTCCACAGCTTGAGCACCACATTCACCTGTGGCAGCAGATCACAGCTGGTGGTCAGAACGTCCTGGATCTCATAACGTCAAAGATCATGGAATCAATTAAGCTTCGAGAAAACTGGTTTAATGTGGACTCTCGATATCTCGCAAGTAACTGCACGCCTCTCCGGGGCGGTGGTTTGACGGCTGCACACTCACGTCCTGTGCAGCCTCAGGGCGATTCTGCCCGGCCACGTAGGCCGACTCCTCCGAGCCCGACGCTCCGAGACGATAGCCACCCCCGGAGAAAGCCTGTAGCTGACAGTCAACAGAGTGATCACTGTACAACAGTAACCAAAGCCATCGGCACAAAGCACACGGCAGCACCGAGTGGCCACATATTGAAAAATGCTGCAAGGCTGACAACATTAACAATGGATTGAATTCAAGATCCTCCTTCTCACCTACAAGGCTCCCACTGGCGCTGCTCTGACATACATCCGTGACCTACTTCAGTCACCCTCCTCAACACAACAAATGTCTATGCTCCAACTATGACTTTGCTGCATGTGCCCAGATCGGCGCTACATTTGATGTGTGACAGAGCCTTCTCGCGTGCTGCTCCCAGACTCTCGAATGCTCTTCCATTGGAAATTCGGTCAACTGAGTCCCTGGGCATCTTGCAATTCCTTCCCAAAACTCACTTATTCTGTAAGGCCTTGAAGTCCTCTGGCTTGGACTGCTGACGCTGTTTACTGCTGTGTGACTGGATGGTAGAACGCTGTTGACCTGTACCTGCTCAGGAATATTTATTCCTTCAATTTTAACAAATATCTTATTTGTTACTTGATGTCCTTCATTAATATTATCATTATTTTTGTCTATTGATCTATTCTGATGTTGTTGATGACATGCCGTTCTCCCCACAGCTCTGTGCAGCACTTGTGACCCTTGGGTGAAAGGCGCTTTAGAAATTCAAATATTATTAATATTAATGTACGGAGTGCAGTGGTTGGGGTTGAAGCAGTCAGCTCCCTACTTCCATGGCCTTTGTGGAGCAGTGGACAAAGCGTGATGGAGGTGACAATGGAACAGTCACAATGTTTTAGGACTGAGTGATGCATGCTTGGGAATACACCAACAGGAACAAAGTGAGACTCGACGTAACGAACACACACAACAGGCATCGTGTTGCTCGTCATCCCACCGTTGACAAGAGTTGACAGATCATGGCTAATGGGGCTGACCATGAGTGACCTGCGATGTGCAGGGGCCAAGGCAGGTAAACGAGGCAACACAAGCTTAGTTGCCGAGGCACGAGGCCATTCATGTTTAAATGTAAAACTAAACTTTAATGGCCCAGTGAAATGACAGCGTGTCGTATGAGATGTGGCACATGTTATGGTGTTTTCATATTTAATAAATAATGTTTTCATTCTGAACATAAATGCAATTGAGGCCTAGTGGCCCTCACCGACATTGCCTAGATTCCCTGTCTGAGTCGCCAAGCTTCCTCAGGCAGGGGAATACAAGCAAGACAAGCGTAGGCGCAAATCATTCGTCATCGCAATGGCCCATGAGACCCGTGTAGCTAACGATCGGGTGTGTAAGACAACTCCTTCTGACCCAAGCCTTTGCCAGACTTATCTCGCGTGCGAGAGCGGTGCACAGGGGTGCCCCTCACCCGCGAGCCGCTGGGCTCGCCGCCCCGTGCGGCGCTGTCCACGGGCACCGCGCCGTGCTCTTTCGCCTCCTTGAAGAGGTTCTCCACGATCTCGTTGGGGTTCCGCTTACGGGGCGGCCCCACGATCTGCTGTCCGCTGTGCTCCGACCCGCCGGCGTAAAACCTGTCCAATCAAGCACAGTTCCCGAGTTGCAGTCGGACCGTTTAAACCAGCTGCTGGCGTGGACGAGCGGCAATACGCTCGACACTTGTTGAGAGATGCCAGCGGTTCTTATCTGGCAGACCGCCCTGGTAAATACTGCGTGGTCATCAATCAAAAAACACAACACATCTCCTTCACGGTCAACATTAAGGATTCCGTGACACCACGGGGACGTTAGGTGGGTGTCTAATGGATAGACTTGCTACAACCATAGGCATGTGGAATTTTCATCACTGCTTTGGGACATGCTGTTCTCTCCACAGCTCGGTGCAGCGCTTTGTGACCTTCGGGTGAAAATCGCTCCTGAAGTGCAATAATTATTAAGAGGAGATGAGCACAACCACAATGCTCACTCGAGCAGAAGATCACTTCGACTCTTTGTTATTGTTATTATTTCGCAGACGCCTCTATCCACGGCGACTTACATCATTAGAGGGGGCGAAAAAAACAGGGAGGTGGGGGGATAGACAGCCATGCAGTTAGCCGGCGCCAAAACTGGCCAGACACTGCGTTCTATGTATTATATTATCTCATCTCTCTCATCTCATTATCTGAAACCGCTTAATCCTATATAGGGTCACGGTGAGCTGGAGCCTAACCCGGAAACACAGGGCGTAAGGCAGGAATACACCCGACGACGGGACGCCAGTCCATCGCCGGGCGTATTATATTATCAGCTACTTAATTAATGTGCTTTTTTTTGTTGAGAGACGAAACCAGAGAAACCGGAGCAAACCCAGGCAGAACAGGGGGAGGCAACACAAACCCCACACAGAAAGGCGCCCTAGGTGGGTACATCACTGTCCTGTGGTGGGACATGCTTTCTGTGAGACGCAGACATTACCACTGCGCCACCTTGTTATATCTGAAATGATTGTATCCATCACATTTGTGCGGTCACCTGAAACCCAGCACACTCTGGTTTACGGGGCATTCCAAGGAATTCTCCAGATGAAACGTGCGAATGACATGACGTGATCTGGACACTTGTCTGTGGATGTGCAGTCACCTCTGTCCCTCCTCCTCGTCACTGTCATCGTCCTGCTGCTGCTGCTGTAAGTCACGCAGCCCGGCAATTCGCGATCCGCGGCCTCCCCCACTGCAGCACACAGGGTCACCCCCACATGCAGCGACAATGCACGCACAGACAAAACACGCAACACCACACACACACATGCAGGCATCAGCCGGACAGCCAGTTCAACTTCTGTGTAGATTTTCCGCTAAAATAAGCGTCCCGATTAATATTATCAGAATTCAGTCCAGGCAGCTCAACGATAGAGCGATCGGCTTATAATCATAACATTTTAATCCTGCTTTGGGATTCACTCAGCCCATCATCCTTCTGGAGGTGTATAAAATAAGTATTGCTTTGTATGGAAAGCACCAGTGACTGTTCATTGGAGAGACTCACCCCCTTTACATTCCTTTAGCAGATGAGCACCACTTCCATGCTATCAGCAAGAAATCACACTGTGCAGCATAATGCAACACAGCATCAAGATCTATCCACTGCTCTACGCAGTCCCCACCAAAGCCATCACCATCTCTCAGAGTCTTGCAATGTCGTGATTCAGTCGGCCTCCTGCATACGAGCTGATTTCGTCACTCAATCTCCACAGCCGACGTCCCCTCGGGTACGTTCCCTCCTTGGCTGCGCCTCTGTAGTTAGCCTTGATGTCCTGCCACGCTCCCCGCGACCCGCTGTGCTTCGGGTCCGCTTACTATTCCAATGTCGTCAGCATTGTGACTTGCACGGTGAGCCGATCCAAATTCACTGTCCTATTGCACAGGACTTAACGGTATCTGATGGGTGTTACTCGTAGGCTCGAGTGCTCGTAAGTCGGACGTTTATAAGTCGGGGAATGCCTTTACAATCATTCAGCAGTGAACACGTGCTGTGAACATAAACACGAGACAATGATTTGCAAACGCCAAGGCACGTGTCACAGCGGGCGGGCCTGCTCGTGCATGCCACGCATAGGATTGGTTCTTTAGAACGAACCGCGAGTTGTCGGGCACCACGTCCGACATGTCCCTGCGCGTGCCGGGAGCTTCTTCAGGAACCGAACGAGCAACCGAAGAAGCTCTCGACAAGCGCGACGAACCGTGGGACGCGGGCTCCGCGCGGAGAGGCACGTCACGAAACGGCGTCGGGCAGCCGCGCGGCGGCACAACCGCCAAGGCACGTGGAGCCAGGGGGACTCACGTGACAACGGGTGCCGGTTGAGGAGCGCCGCCACCGCCGCCGCCTGCAGGAGGTGCAGGGGGGGGCACCACCTCCCCCTCGTCTGATTCCTCGTAAAAACTCGCCAGAGCCATCTGCACAGCACAAGCAGCAGCAGACAGAGATCTCCTATGAAATGATGTATGTGTTCACGGCTCGATGTATGATGATTGCTTTGAAAAGCTGCTCTCTCGGGAGAGCCGCGTCGATCGCATCAAAAGATCTCCTATGTCGCCTATGTTGGACTTTTGGCGCAAGTACTGTTCGCGAGTTGCACCTTCGAAGGCCGGAACGGTGCGCAGAATGGGTTGCGTGGCAAACACCACGCCCGCCCACCTTTGTCTCCCCAGCGCCACACCAGGTACTCGTTTAAGAGTGTGTTGAACTAGGGGAGGCCCAGCACAAGTGCTGATATTCTTCACTGCCTGCTCACTGTGAGCGGGAATCGAACTCGGGTTGCAGGCTGCATAGCCGAGTGCGCCAACCACCCTCCCCTCACACGAGTGCTTGGTGACGTGGGTCGCCTGCAAACCCGACTCGCCTGTGCTCTCCAGTTCTCATCCGGTTATAAAGTAAATTTTAATGAACAAAAGAAACTGAACATCGCGGGTTACAGGTCACAAAATACAGATGCAACACCGATGTAGAAACATCGACCGTCACCGAGCGAAGATAAATCTTGGATAAGGGCTCACTGTCGCTGCCCGTCATGAGCCTGCTGTTCACGCATAGTGATGGCTGCTATTGGGCAACGAGCATGCTGTTGTTAGTGCCAAGTCTGCTATTGCACAAGGAGAAAACCACGAGTGAATGTGTGGTGGGTTTGTGATTAGGGCTCAAATCTCCTCTTTGACAAACGTGTTATAGTCAGCCCCTACCTGTTGCAAGATCTAACAAACGCATCGCCTCCCCTCCCTGTGCCGAGTTCACCAATCATCTGTGTTTGCCTCTGCACTCGTCTCCCCATAATAATGACTGCACTTCGAGAGCGATTTTCACGCGAGGTTCACAAAGCGCTGCACAGGACTGTGGAGAGAATGGCATGTCAGCAAGAACGACATATGAATGGCACATCAACAACAATAAGAGTTATTTTTGTTTTTGTTATCTTATACACACAGAAAGCTTACCTTCCATGGTGCCGTTGTATTTATGTCGGATTTAGCCTGATACTATCTCCAATATGGGAGGCGATATGTTGCGAAGGAGAGAAGAAGAACGCTCGACACGACTATCCTGAAACAGCAACTCATGAAAACAATTCCCAGTGTTTCCATTTGTCCGCACGCCTGCAGACAGTGGCCAATTTAGCGTAGTTTAAATTGAAATAAGGAATGTTTATCCACGGTGCTTGTGCGCTTTCATTTATAATTCATTTACAGATTGGATTAGCCGCTCACACATGTGAGACTATTATTCCGAAATCCGCATGACCTGTTGCGGTATGGACGTGAAGAATATTCACGTTAAGAAAACTTCACGTGTCCTAGTTTCCGCTACCTGTCAGCTGGGTAGGCAACGCTAAGCTCCCCCTTGAAACCTACAAATCACGCATCCACAGCTTGCACACTCACCAGGCATTTTCTGCTGTAATAATAAACATATCTATGTGTTTCACCCCAGAGACAGACCGAGCATAAAGACTCCTCCATAGTAACTCCAACTGTCTGAAGCTCCTGCTCACCCACCGGTGACCTGCGATAGACTGGCTTCCCATCCTGTACATAGCCCTGCCTCGCGCCCCGTATCTGTCGGGATAGCGAATTAGCGACACATTTGACGTGGCGCTGCTGCTATAGCTTCGTGCCTCCTGGGATTAAACCCAGACACGCGTAGCCAACTGGCCGGATAACGAAAAATGAGTAAGTTCAACACGAACAGGTGCAGATGCATCCACTGCTCAGGTCATTATGGGAAGCTTCAGCTCGGGGTGATGGCTCTGTGGACTAAAAAGGTAGGAATCGTGGATTAATGCCAATTAAGACACCGACGTGGTAATGCGGCAGATTGTTGGGAATTGAAAACACAGTCAACAAACGTTGCGTGACGCTATTAATAGTTCTACCATTACGACTGGCATTGGAATGTTTTGTCCGTGGAAATCCCCTTAGACACAAACACGACACACACGCACAAATACACCGACAGACACGGTCGAGTTAAACAATCATAAACAGCAATACACACGCAATTTTATTTGCCTTTCTAAAACGGCTTTCACCCGAGGGTAACAAAGCGCTGCAGAGAGCTGTGGAGAGAACGGCAGGCACGTCAACATCAGAACAGATCAATTAAGTACAATAATGATTATAAATAAATGAAGACAGACGTTCATCTAGACTTAAAGACAGAGGAACGCAGGTACGAAAATAAACATCTCACGTATAACCTTAACAGGCTGCAATGTCAAGCGCTGTTAGCGAGCACCTATGATTAGCAAAGCACTTGCGGTGGGTGGCCAGCACCACGCCCGGCCGCCTTTGTATCTCCATTGGTGTTTTTACAAAGCCCCAGGTGTTCCTGTGAGGCTGAGTCGACCTGTGAGATGATCAGGACCGATGTGCAGATAATCGTCGCTGGTGTTGCTATCGAACTCCAATTGCAGGGTTCGTAACGCAGTGCGACATCCACCGCCTGGTTCTCGCTCGGCGTCAGTGATTCAGGACTCGGACCACCAGGGGTCCCCCTCGTCTCCACGTCGATAACTCCGGGGTCCCCCCCCTTCCCAGGTTCCCTTCTTAACCCAGACTCCCCCCCCCCCATCTCCCAAGGGCCTGTAGTCGAGCCGTGACTCAGG
>JAZEWT010000013.1:19620086-19633576 GCA_036362905.1 Mordacia mordax
GAGCCGGAGCCTATCCCAGCAGACACAGGGCGCAAGGCAGGGATATACCTATGATGGGACGTCAGTCCATCACCGGGCACTGCGGGCACTTTAATCTGCAAGCAAATAAACCTATGCAGCATATATTTTGGGCTGCGGGAGGAAACCGGAGTGCCCGGCGGAAACACACGCGGACACAGGGAGAACATGCAAACTCCACACGGAGAGGCACCTGAGCCGAGATTCGAACCCGGGACCTTCTTGCTGTGAGGCAACAGCGCTACCCACTGGGCCACCGTGCCGCCCTATTACAAATCTAGATTGTATCAAAACCAGTATTGCAACATTCATTGGTAGGATTCAGCGATTTTAAATCAGTGTGAGTGGAGAGGGGTCATCATTGAATTTTGTCTGGAGCACCGTAATCACTAAAGCGGCCCCTGAACACAACCAACATCCGTCACTTGAGATTTGCGGTTCCATCCGGACAGGTCGCCCTGGTTAATGCCGCATTTGTATAAGTAAACTATATTGTTGCTGACATGCCGTTCTCTCCATGGCTCGGATTTGTAAAAAAAAAAAAGTCATTGTTGCTGATTTGCCGTTCTCATGTCGTCGTTGTTGTTGACGTGGCCGTTCTCGCCGCATCTCTGTGCAGCGCTTTGTGACCCTCGGGTGAAAAGCGCTCTATAATTGCAATTATTATTATTTACCATACAATACTGCTAAGTGACGTTCGCCTTCACTCGCCTTGAATGTTAAAGACCCTGTAAGGTTATTCAAAGAAGACTAAGAAATGATGTGTCAGCGTCACGGTAAAGCGGGGTTTGCGTGTTCTCCCCCTGTTCTGCGTGGGATTTTTTCCGGGTTCTCCGGTTTCCTCACAACGGAAAAATATATTAATCGGCCAATACCATCATTATATATACGACGCAGTGTCTGGTGGTTTGGCGCTGGATGTCTGCGTGGCTGCCTCCCCCTCACCTCTCTTCCCTAGAACTGCTTGGAACCTCTGGATGAAAGGAGCTGCTATATGAAAATCTCATCTCATTGTCAGAAATCGCATAGTCCTGTACAGGGTCGCGGTGAGCCGGAGCCTATCCCGACAGGCGCAGGGTGCAAGGCAGGGATATACCTACGATGGGACGCCAGTCCATCACCGGGCACTGAGGGCAATTTAGTCTGCAAGCCAATTAAACTATGCAGCAGCATGTTTTTTTTTTTGGACTGTGAGAGGAAGCCGGAGTGCCTGGCGAAAAACCACGCGGACACGGGGATAGAACATGCAAACTCCACACAGAAAGGCACCCGAGCCGAGAATCGAACCTGGGGTCTTCTTGCTGTGAGTCGCAGCGCTATCCACTTGGCCACCGTGCCGCCCCTATATGAATATAATTTATAATAACGATGGAAACACCACATAGCAGCAATCATTGCCCCCTACTGAGAAAACTTGGTAAAAATACAAAGAAAGTGGACGACCGGTAAGGCTTCCGAGGGTAAACAAGCGCGATAATAAAATAGTTATGACGTAATAATACGAATAGAATACGTTGGAAACATTGGAAGATAACTCGAAGCATGGAATTGGTTAGAATGATGCCAGTGATGTTAAAAAAACTGCCAAATATCTGGCACCAAATTTCAGCAGAATTTTTGCCGTGCAAATAGCGAATAAGAATTGCTCTCCATAGCTGTTATTTCTGGATAGCCGTGTCGAGTGTTCCTGCTCTCATGAAGTTCATGAAGACGCCTCTAACGTGGGAGGCGGAACGTCGCCAAGACGCTAGCAAAGAACGCTCGACACGGCAATCCTGAAATGATGCGAAGGAGAGAACAGTTGCGATGAGTAGTTCTCATTACACATCGAGTTGTGAGAATCTACTTCACCACAGTGATGATGTCGCATTCGCCGCGTGACCATTCCCATGCCTCCCGCTGTGTAGTCATCGACAGTGGGCACACAATCGGGGTGCGTCTTGCGAAGCGTCTTACACATCCGGAGAATATGGTAGAAATATTGCCAGGCGCGGTCTTAGTGATTCTGGGGCCCCGGGCCAAATTCAATGATAAACCCTCCCAACCCTGATTAAACGCATTGACATGAACATCGCTCGGTGAAACAATCGGGCTCCCCCCCCCCCCGCAAATGCCTGGGTTACCCCGTGGTTAAGACCACGAGTGTGTGGACCAATGCGCTGCCAATAGATCGCGGCGATGACGTGGTTGCGCACACTTCAGATCCTCGAGTAGCGCGAGGAACAACAACTGGTCGCGCGGTTGCACACAATTTGCGCGGTTGCACACCAACAATTTGCGCGGTTGCACGCAAACAATTTGCGCGGTTGCACGCAAACAATTTGCGCGCTTGCACACAAACACGACCGCCCCCAGGCGGCGCGACGCGGGCAGGGAGACGCGGGGGTCTCGCACAGGTGCCCGGCGGCACGCAGCCGGGTGCCCGCGCCGCATCACCCGGCCGCACCACGCAGGCGGCTGCTGCTAAGTATAGCCGCTGGTACGATACCCCCTGGGGACAGCCCAGAGCAGCTGCATTGGCATTGACTCTCACCGCGTGGCTATTTAAGTTGTCCGCAGCCTGTTGCACTTGAGGAGCGAACGAGCGGGCGATTTGCGACCAAGAGGCAAATTTACATAACTTGGCTCTGGAATAGTGCACGGTGGATTTAACGAGATGTGAGATTTGTTTAGAGGGGGAGTGAACTTCAGTCGCATGATGAAGTCGACGCGGTTGCTGCGCAAGGTGGCGTAATTCCTTCCCAAACGCCGCCTTCCTTCTGCCGGATTCCACACACCTCCTATGCTGCGAAAAATTCGGGTAGGGAGGGAAGGTGGAAATAACTCCACAATACAATTTACATTAATACGACGCTGTGCAGGAAATGTAAAGCGTTCATTAGTTGGCTGGAAAAATATATATTTATATCGAGGACTACAGCGTTTGGGCAAACATTGGTGTCGGATCACCATCCGACTGCCTTCCAACTGATCTGTGGTTCGTTAACAATCACAGGATGCAATATGCAAGAATAGCACGGCACAGCACTGTTATTAAAATTCCCAGAGTTGGATTTAAACGGGGCGGCAGAACGAAAACGTAAAAACTAAGTCACTATTCTTGCGCAGTTAATTCTGTGCAATGGAACCACCCGCTCCGACGCGTGGCACGAATGCAGAGCAGAGAAAGGTGGCGAGGTTTAGGCACCAGCGGTTATGGGACAACTCGGACAATTGCGGGGGGGGGGGTGGCATCATTGCATTTTATTTGGAGCCCCAGAATCGGCTGTGGCACAGAAACGCCACAGCCGATATTTTGTGCTCTAAACTATCTGCCAAGTTATGGAATAGTCTGTCATCCAACAACAAGGTCCCATGTCTCTCATCTGCTTCTTGCCCGTATGGATGATGTTGGTGTGGAACAGCAGCTGTAAGTTTACACTGAGATGCTGACTGAACCAGATGATGGCACCAGAAGTAAGGAGCGCAGCCGTGCATCGCTGTGAGGATGTGTGAACTGGGTCAGTTATCAATTCCATGGTTCTGTGCTGGGTGGTAACCAACCTACGCTCACTGCCGGAAGTGTTTTGAACATCCCACGCGTGCATCATCGTCTTAATCAAGTGTCCACATCAATCACTGCTGTGGTTTGTGTGGTGGAAGCGGTTCAGGGTTGTGGCCCAGAAGCTTCGACAAACTCCACACTCACTCACTCACTCACCCACTCTGACTGACACGGAACAGTGGGAAGACGCACAAACGCCACACAAAAAGACACCAGAGATAGGTATCGAACACGGGCATTCTCTTACTATAAGATGCAAGTGTTATCTCTGCGCTTCCCCAACGCCCAATCACGATGACGATGATAACGACGGAGGACAATCATTCTTGGGGAAGCCACCGAGTCCTGATGCCAAATTTGATGAGCGTGTTGGAGGAGGAAAGCCAAGGGCAAAAGGTCAAGACGTTCACGTGTCTCCACGAATAGACGTGACCGCTCCGTCTCCACACGCTCGTCTTTCGCTCCCTCGCCGGATCGTGGCCCAGCAGTTTCGTACATCCGCATGCGATCCACCAACCCCTTCAACACACATTCAGAGCTTCAAAGCTCATCATCGTCAGCAGCAACGTATTATTTCCACGCGACCCTTTTGCTACTATGAAGATATGTGAGATGTTTTGAAGAGATGTTTTGATGATTGCTCCGAAAAGCTGCTCTCTCGGGACAGCCGCGTCGATCGCTCCATCTCTCGATCGACGCGGCTGTCCCGAGAGAGCAGCTTTTCGAAGCAATCATCATGCATCGAGCCGTGAAAACCTACATCATAACGAAGAGATTTAAAAAAAATATTTTTACCGTTTCTAGCATAAACACAGGTGTTCAGATGCAAACAAATAAGCTCTGATGATTTATGCACTGTACTTGAAAAGGAATGTCCGGAGAGCCTCCTGTACGGTATTATTTCAATTCTCATCTCATTGTCAGAAACCGCTTATTCCTGTACGTGGTCACGGTGAACCGGAGCCTATCCCGGCAGACACAGGGCGCACGGCAGGGATATACCCACGATTGGACGCCACTCCATCACCGGGCACTGTGGGCAATTTAGTTTGCAAGCCAATTAACCTATGCAGCGGCATGTTTATTGGGCTGCGTGAGGAAACCGCAGTGCCCGGCGAAAACCCACGCGGACACGGGGAGAGCATGCAAACTCCTCAGGAAAAGAAAAAAACCCACACGCATGTAAGGAAGCAGCGCCCTCCAACACCATTGGGACACGAGGTGACCCGCAGTTGCTGTGCCGCCTTCTCCTGGCAAGCAGGCTAGGTGCTGTGGTAACGACTGCACCACACAGACAGAAGGTCCTGCCTGAGGCGGTCCATTCACACCGCGGGTGCCTTGGTGTGCGCAGTTTGTGTGTTCTCACCCTGTTTAATGTGAGATACCTCCAGGCGGTCAGCCGGCGCCAGCCCGCCCCGACATTACTTCATATATATGTTGTTTGTTTTTTAATACATATTATTGTGGGTGGAAACCAGAGAATCCAGAGAAAATCCAGGTAGAAAAGGGCGAGAGCTCACAAACCCAGCACAGAAAGCCGCACAGAGAGGGAATGGAACCTCATCGGGCAGGACTTTCTGCGCCACCCTGCCACCCAACTGCAGTGAAGGTATATACTGTACTTGTGTTTAGGAACTTTCCGCAATGGGAAGAAGTTTGACTCGTCACGCGATCGGAAGAAACCGTTCCGTTTCACCCTGGGCAAGCATCAGGTGATTAAGGGCTGGGAGGAGGGCGTGAGCCAGGTGAGTGCTTCGAGCCGAGCGCGTGGATTCAGATTGTTTGTTTTCACGTGGCTGTTGAGACCTGACGCAGGCCTCCATTTCAACTTAACGGAGCCAAAGTACTGGCACGAAATGTGTCAATTGGGTTTGCAGTCGCTGGGCAGTAGCTTTGAGGCCAATTCAATTTACGCCGTGACCTTCTCCGCTGTAAAAAAAAAGCTGACGGAGCGATGTTCGTGATATGGCAGCTGTGGTGGTGTGTTTCACTGCTGTGCCAAACCGATACCGTCCACATTTACGGTGGTGCATCTTGGAGACGTTTTTTTTTTTTGAGCCGCACGAAAGGGCAGCGGCAACGTGCATTGAGTTTCACCTCCCGACACGGGAGATCCACACGAGATCACACTGGCAGCCAGCAGTCGGTGGCGTGTTCCGAAGGACTCGGGCATAACGCATGGCATAGGTCAGGGGTCGGCAATGTGCACGGCACACGTGTCCCGCGAAGGTACACAACATGATTTTGAGAAGCCCCGCAATAAAAATCCAATCAACGGCGAAGAAACTGAGTTAACCCAATAAAAACTATCTTTGGCTGCTGTCAGTTTTTAAATTATGCTACTCGATGACAGCTCTGCAACGTACACTGAGTCACGACTTATCTAGTGTATTTATTATTAGGTTTAATTTAAGTAGGACTATTATTGGTCCCGTGATCCTGCGCAGGATGACGCAGGTATTGATAATTAATTAACTATTCTTGATTGCGCAATCAAGTATCAATGGCATGCAGATCCGTACATGAAAGTGCAGTGAATCATGGGAAGCCACTTCTGAAAGGTTGCCAACCCTGGTATAGGCACAAGTAGTGAGGTATGCGATAGCTGAAATCCAACTGCTTGTGCGCCACTAAATTTACACAGCCTATCAAATGCTGTCCCCCCCGGGAAATGGAATCGAACCAGCGACCGACAGATTCCAAGTCCAGCGCACTGACCATTTCCATGTTCTCCCCCTGTTCTGCAGGGGTTTTCTCCGGGTTCTCCAGTTTTTTTTTCTTTCCCACAACTAAATATAAAGCACATTTATTGGTTCATACCATCCCAATACCGTGGTGAGAAAAAAATCCGTCAACCCTTTAGAATGTTTTGTATTTCTGCATGAATTTGATATAAAACGCAATCAGATGTTCATCTAAATCCTAATAATACAAAAACAAATACAACACAAATCATCTACTTTTTCCTTTATGCTTCATGCAGTAGGAGGACAATCCTAAACAAACAAGTAAATCTACAACAGAATAGCTGAAGCAACAGTGATTTTGCGTTTTCGATTTGGCCAACTCCAAGTCCAGACCTGAACCCAATTGAAATGTTGTAGCAGAACCTGACGCGAGCAATTCATACAAGAAACCCCAGTTACTGAATGCAAAGGTTCACGTACTTTTGCGACAGAGAAATCAAATGCTGGATCATTTGGTTCAATAAACAAACGAAAAAGTAAATTTTGTGTGTGTGTGCCATTAGTTTAATCAGGTTCTCTTTATCATTAGGACTTATATGACGATCTGCTCACATTTAAGGCCAAATGCAGAAATATAGAAAATTCGAAACGGCTCACAAACTTTTTTTCTCACCACTATATATAGGACGCAGCGTCTGTGAATATTAGCATCGGCTAATTGCGTCGTTGCTTCCCGCCTCCCTGCCTCTGTGGTTTCCTCGTGCCTCCGAGACAATCTCTCTCTCACCGGTATCGGACGAATATTCCGCGTGGCGCGTTATAAAATGTAGCTATGCTGGTTACACCGCGGCAGCGTATCCCTACGAAGCAAGGTTAAGATGTGTCCAGCTGGTTTAAGTAAAATCCTCGGCTCAGGCGGCGTCTCTCGTGTCTCGCCTCCCGTCTCGCGTCCGGATGCCAGATGAGCCTGGGAATGCGGGCGCGCATCACATGCACTCCGGACATGGCGTACGGGGAGCTGGGCCATCCCGGCGTCATCCCCCCCAACACCACGCTCATCTTTGACGTGGAGCTTCTGCAGCTGGAGTGACGAGGTCTCTCGCCCCGTCGCCGGCCCAGTGTCAGTCGGGTTCATCGATCATCCAGGACTTGTCGATTCACTCACGAATCACTCGCCCCCCCATCATCGTGCTTGTCGCAACTACAATGGCTGCTGTTCTCGTAAACTTTACTCAATTCCTCCACCCACAGGGCCTTCAACCTCGATACCGCAGGTCACAACACGCTCAGCCACCCACCACGCCGCACGTCTGATCACCTCTCATTCTGCAGTTTCCTCGCACGGCTGCGATTTGAAATTCCCTCCTCCCACGATCGTTTTTTTATGCCAAAACTCTTCTCACAATAACCTTGCTCAAACAGTCGATGTACAGTGCCACGTACGAACGAGCCTGAAGCATTCACCCTGGATAAAATCAGTGCCAAATGCACGTAAGGCAAAGCAGCGATGCGAGATGCATCGATATGATCCTTGAACCGTTCGATTTCCCACTGTCAACTCGGACCGGCCATCCCAGGCCCGAGCGTTAACACCACAGCGCCGGTTTGTGTGGCTCTCCTCCGAACTGGCCATTGTATTTTCGGGAGGTACCGTGTATTGTTTGGCATGCAAGGACTAGGTTCGCTTCCTCACCCAGGCGCACGTGGCTCAGTGGTTAGCGCGCTTGGCAACAAACCCGGCGAGCCGAGTTCAAATCCCACTCACGGCCAACACCAGTGACGATTTTTTAAACTGGTCTTGGTCCTCCCCTTGGTCGACTCAATGAGAACCTAATGCAATGTGTAAATATTGGCACTAGGGAGACAAGGCGGCCGGGCGTGATTCTCATCACCCACCCCATTGTGTGCCATGTCGACCTTAATAGGTGCTCGCTAATTGCATTTAACCCGAGCCTGTTAATGCTACATGGGGAAGCTTGTAGGAGTATATATACTCTAGTCCACATGGGCTTACTCCAAGTTCTCCAATTTCCTCCCATAGATACACAATGTAACTTCTATTGGTGAAACATCCCAATACAGCAGGGCCCGACTGACATTTTCTGGACTCAGTGTGGGAGCACAAGGGGAAAAACGCCGGACTTCACGCCAAACAACACGCGGCACATCACTCTTTGGGGAGTGAGAATATGACCCACAAACCCCTCAGTTGAGATCACACACCGCGGCGAACATGGCCCCGCCACCAGCGGACAAACACCCGCTCACGCAGACCGGATGCACTTACCTTGTGCCGCACAGGCACAGCTGCCACCGTGGATGCCCGTTCAAAACGTGTTGCGATGTACAGCACTCCCAGCCGCCTCGACAGACAGGAGGGCAGCTCAATCATAGCTCGTGGTGAACAAGGGACTCCCAACAAAGACGACTCGTGCGCCCAACTCGCTCTCCCAGTTCGCTCTCTCGCAGCACGCTGTCGCACAGGTCGTGGTGAACAAGGGATTCCCAGCAGAGACGACCCGTGCGCCCAACTCGCTCTCTCTCCCAGCTCGCTCTCACACAGATCACCCTCACCCAGTTGACACTCTCGGCGGGGCCACACTGGCATTCTTTGATCACCGTGCGCTCTCAAGCCTGCCTGTGAGCAAGTGTTGCGCGTGTGACCATCAAGCCAGCACCTACACGCGCCATGCCCCTGGCCAATCTCTGATAGTTAACGGAGCCCCTCCCGTGCTTTACAACAGAGTATAATACACACTACTGTGATCTATTTAGATATGGCACTTTATGTTGTGTGTTGTGTTCAACGGCATAATTAGCATATAACCTAGTTAATAAAATGCAAACTTCATTCAAAATATTTAACCATGTTTAACGATTTTATTTTTACAACTGATTTGTTACCTTCCTGTCTGGTTGAAGGAGTGGTCCAGGTACAAATATTGACTACGCGCAAAATAAAGTTTCCTGTTGCTCAACCACAAAAATATCGCTCGATTATATCGTCCTGGTTCTCGTGAGATATCTGGTCGGTGTGGACGAATCGGTCACACCCTGCACAGGGCCTCCCCGAAGCTCCCTCGAATGAAGGCCAGTCCGCAAGCAATGCCGTGAGCGAGCAGTTGCTGCACTGCACCTCTACTCCTTTTTATCATCTTATCCAGAGCGAGCACTCGAACTGGACTCACGCCATTTGTAGTCATGTCGAGTGTTCTGTACCCCAGCCCCATGTCTCACCCACGCGACTGCTGCGGTATCATCTGTAAAAAGGGAGCGATGGCGAGGAGCGGCGCGGCGCCATGAACGGCACTGGCCGGGGTGACCTCCCAGTTGGGCGTCTCCTCAATCACGGGGAGAAACTCTTAAAACAAATCGCGACCACCACGTGAAGTTCGGGAGATTTCACTCGATGGCGATCGTCAATTTACATGTTGCATTACCAAACGGCCAACTTCCAACCCAGGCTCCACATCTGAGATGGACAATGACAGAGCTGACATATCCCGATGGACACCACTCATTCAGAGGCACAACTTAAGAGTGGTTAACTTTAGCGAAAGCGACAGCCGTGAATGTTTTATTTGCTCCATGACACCGAGGCTGTTTTATTTATACAGAACTGATTAAAAAAACACTTTTCACCTACGTCCAACCTAACTACCGCAAGTCAGCTGCTCCTTTACAAAAGTACATCAAAATCGGATCTGAAGCAAAAATAAAAAAAATCGAGACACATTTTACAGTTACGCTTAAAGTGATTACTGACGCTCTATAAACACAGGGGTTGTCGGTTGTGACGCTTTACACAGAAGCCGGTTTGCCAGCGGAACAATCATCAGGACAACCTCCCCTGAATGCCGTCTCATTTCTTGTCGGTGCTGATGCCATACTTGTCTTTCAGATTCTTCAGCTGCTCCTCCTTCTTCTTCGTGTCCAGCTTCTGGAAGGCCTGCACTCCGCATTCACAGCAATGCCACACCTTTAAACCCACCACCACCACCACCACAACAACAACCGCCATTCGCCACAAAATGGGGTTGATGCAACCACAGCGCTTGTGCTGGGCCATATGCACTTTAGGTCCGCGTGAAGTGTCCAAGGTTTACCGAGAGGTCATGGGGCAGACCCAGGTGTTATGGGTCGTTTGACAGAGATGACTGGCAGATGCACCACCTGTGCTCCCTACTCTGCCACCTAGCCGTGTGCTAGCCGCCAGGCGCTCCGCTCGGTGTTGTGAGCATCGCTCCATTGCCCTCCGCTGTTTTTGCAGGGCAACTGACTCCAAATGCCCCGCAGCGTCATGCATGAGCCTCGTCTCACCACAGTACGGAGCACCCTTTACCAGATATGAAGACTCAGCTGTCCCTAACAGGACACTGCGTTAGCGATCTCAAAGTCCTGCTGCAATAAGCCACACTGTTGATGCATTGCTGCTCATCTCTCGTTTAAAGCTCTGCAAAGTCAATGGAAAAAATCGTGCATTCCTATTCTAGGAACAAATATGTCCACAAGACGTATACTGCTGACTTCCACACAAAGTAAGTGTCGTTTTATGAACCCTGGAGGGATGATGGGCCAGGGCAACCCCTAACCAAGATATGAAATCTCCAACTTCCAAGTAAGAACGACCAGAGTAACTGCCATCCATAAGGAGGGCATGAAGATGCAATGCCTGTGCACAGGAACACCACTACGGCCTTTTCACTCTTGGATTCTCATCGAAATAACATTGACGGAGGTCACGGAACAATCTCAGCACGCGCTACAACATTCACATCAGAGATCACGCTTTCAGCGATTACACTATGTTCAGCAGAAACTCCATATTTAGACCACAGTAGACTTGAACCCATCATGTTCCACAGCAATGGGGTGGAGCATTATGGATAAAACGAGCTGATTATACAAGACTATGTGTTGTGTTGAGTGGTGACCCAGCAGAGGTTTGTCTGACTAGCCCGGCTATGCTGACGAGACACTTGAGGTTGTAACTGTTCCCAGGTACTTCTGCATAAAATATATGATACTGGATAACATTGACCTGAAAAGACCGCACAAGGTTCATGGACAAAAACATCCTCATGCCGAGATGAGGAACTGTGCCCTGTTTATAAGCGATTAAAATTGTGGAATTACATTGAGAGGCAGAAATAGGGACAAGGAGATTAGATGACACACGTGCAAGACAATGACAACGTCCAATCAAGCAATGCTTGAGCAACAGAGATGGTGGAGAGCAGAGATGAGGGTCGAGAACAGTAGCCAAGTGGCAGCCAAACAATGAAACGCCAGGGAAACTACGCGCTTCTGGTTCCGGGTGGACCATGGCATCGCAGGACCACGGGAGATGGCGGCAGCTGGGGGCAGGCTTCATCTAGAAGTGGACTGAACATGGCCGATACTGATGATGCAGTGCAGGGCGTGAAACGACTATGTGGCCACAGCCAGTCCACACGCGCGCGCGCGTGAGAGCGTATGGGGAGCAGTGGCTCAGCGGTTAGCGCGCTGGGCTACAAACCCGGCGACCCAAATTCGAATCCCGCTCACTGCCAAGACCAGTCACGATTTTCTGAAGCGGTCATGGGCCTCCCCTTGGTCCGCTCAGTCTCAAATGGGTACATATGTGCAGTGAGTGATGCTGGTCACCCACCTCTTCGTGTGCCGTGTCGACCTTCATTGACGGAACTAACGGCACTTGACCCGACAGTCTAAGGCGACACGGGTAGGAGGTTCTTTGTGTGTGTGTGTGTGCGTGTGTGTGCGTGCCGTACCCTGTTGGGGTTGTAGTAGAGCACCACGAGGTAGCGGTTGCACACGTTGAACCCCGAGAGGTGGTCGCACGCGTTCTTGGCGTCGAATATGTCCTCGTAGACCACGTACGCCGTGCCCCGAGACTCGGGCGTCGTTCCCCTGCGCCGTGGGTGCACGGTCACAAGTAAGGGGACAGGAGTTCCCAGCCCACCCTGAAGCCGGCGGAGGATTCAGCCAACGTGGGAGGCGACAAGCTTGCGTGTAGAAGGGGAAGGAACGCTCGGCTATCCCGAAAGAGCAGCAGTTGCGAGCAAGTCTCACAAATCGAGCCGTGAAGCTCTACCGTACACCAGTGGACTGTCAACGCTGATACAAGGTGGACAACGCCAATCACGAACTACAAGCGCGCGTCTTTAAGAATATCTGTATTAAGGATTGATTCCAAATTCTGCTCTTTTGGGATAGCCGCGTCGATCGCTTCCCCGTCTCTCGTTCGCGAGGGATATCTGTAGTTTGAACAATAATTATACTTCAAGAGCACTTTTAACCCGAGCATCACAAAGCGCTGCACAGAACTGTGGAGAAAACGGCATGTCAGCAACAACAACGACGTACGAACTGCAAATTAAAAACACCAACTTTATGTTGCGGTTTGAATGTATGAAAGCGTCAGGCCCCACAGATAATAAAATCAACGGCTTCGGCAACGAGACAAAATAAAAAATATACAACAGGCGGCGTTTCATCAAATGGCCCTTCCGGAGTCTAAGATCACGCGTTATGTATAACAATAATTAATAATAATGTAACCGGAAGAACGGTTCGGGAGCTTTGAGCGACTCCAGCAACCCTTCAATGGAGTGATGGAAGTTTGTTACGGCTTCATGTGCTAAAGTTGCTCTTAATCGTGGGAGCCGTGTCAAGCGCCCCTCCTCTACGCCACGGGCAGGGGAAGATGTTGCGCTCGACACGGCTGCCCCGCGAGAACAGCTCTCGACAGCAAAAAAAATAAACATTGTTGACTTGCCGTTCATATGTCCTTGTTGTTGCGGACATGTCGTTCTGTCCAGAGCTCTGTGAAGCGCTTTGTGACCCTCGGGTGAAAAGCGCTCTAGAAGTGCATTTATTTTTTTTATAATGAATTCCCCGTGCGCCGCTTACACTCGGATCTGGCGGATGGCCCCGTACTTGCCGAAGATGTCGTACATCTCCTCGGCGGTGATCTTGTAGGGGAGGTTGCGCACGTACAGGATGCGGTTCACCTCCGGGGGCAGCCGCACCTGCACGCGAGGCGTGAGCCACCGAGGAGCAGGGGGGAGCCGTCACGGGAGACACTCGACACTCTCACCGGAAACGCTCCCGTCTCTCTCTCCCCCCGTCTCTCATCCGCGTCCACCCTACGTCTCTCCCCGCGCATCTCCCCATGTCTTCCCATCTCCCAGTGTCTCCCCCCCCCCGTCTCCCCGGGTCCCGTACACCCCGTCTCCCCT
>JAZEWT010000013.1:19638184-19659951 GCA_036362905.1 Mordacia mordax
TGTATTATATACACTGATAATTTTGCATTTTTTAATTATAGTTCAAAGTCGGATCATATTTGTCTCGTTTTTATGTAACGATATGTATATAAATAAAACCCCGAGAAAATGTTGTTGTTGCTAATTTTCAATTCTAGTGCCGTTGCTGTTGGCGCACCTTTCTGTCCGCAGCTCGATGAAGCGCCCTGTGACCCTCGGGTGAAAAACGCCCTATAAATGCAATTATTATGATTATTATTAGCCGTATGGCCTTTCGTGAGTGCATTAATTTAACAGCATCAGTTCAACTCGAGCAAAAATTTGAAGCAGTGTCGAGTTTCTTTGTATCATCAACAGAACGAGGTTTGACAGATAGACAGAGGCAGACTCTCTGCTTATTCCGATCATACTAAAGAAGCATCATTTTTTTTTAAAAGCCATTCCAGGGAGTGTACGCGGTGGTAACGTCCATGCCTCGGACAGACTGTCTTCACCGAGGTACTTCAAGTTTAATCTTGGTGCCTTTGTGTGTTCTCTTCCCCTGTTGTGTGTGGGTATTCCTCCGGGTTCAAGCATTCCCACAACTAATGAAAAACAGTCATTCATTGATCGGCCATTTGAACATCATAATACACAGGACGCGGTGTCTGGCAAATGTTGGCACCGGCCAAGCATGTGGTGGCTGCCTTCCCCCTCCCCGCCTCTCTGTGATTTCCTCTCTATACCATCGAGTTGTTCTCGCTCTCTTCGACATTGAACGAATACGCCACGCGACTCGCTATAAAAATGTAAAAATGATTGTTACTAAGTGTTACCGGAGCAGGTAGAAGAGAGTCCAGAACATTGCTGGCAGAGAGTTGGCTCGGGAGGCCCACAACAGGACGTTGTGCGCGCGAGCCCTGTCCAGTGCGGTAATCGTGTCCGACTGCTCGAACAGAGCTTGCCTCTCGATTAGGAGCCGCGACGGCTCCACCATCGAGTCGAGCGTCATCTTCGCGAGCGCGGTCTCCAGCGCCTCGCGCCCGCGCTTCGCTCTGGGCATCGTCCACAGCGGCACGCCCGCCGCCAGCAGCGGAAAGGCTCCGTCGAAGTCGCCGAAGTTCCTTATCAGCTCGGCGCTCAAGTGCCCGTCATTGAACACGCTTCGACCAAACAAGGTCATGACACCGGCTCTGAAAATAGTGCGCCTGCAGAATTCATTCAGGCCTTCCTCCTTCCAGACGCCAGCGCCGGCGGCTTCCGCGGCGCGATCTGCGGGGAGGTCACCGGGAGAGGCGTGCGGTGCTCGTGTGAGCTTCGCGGCAACGGGCAGCGTAATTCAGCCATTAACAGAACAATCGAGTGCAGGTTTTTTATCAGGATTTTAAGTCAATTCGGTTTCTTCGCCGTTTTATTAGACGTTCATTGTGCGAGCCACTCGTAGTAACGTGTGCCATACATTCCCAACCGCTGGGCTCGGTGAATTGTAACATCGTGCAGGCAAGCGATGGCTTGGGAAGGCCTTAATCCAGCAGTTGACTGAGCGTGGTTTATGAGGATGATGCCTTTATGGACACCGTACAGAATTTCTCTTCGATTTGAAAGATCGGTAGCACATTTGCCACACGCTCCAGCTTTCATCAAGCCCCTCATACAACACACTCCTCCGTACCGTCTTTGAGCAGGTGGAGCAGGTTTTTCTGCATGCTCTGCATGAGCGGATCCAGCTGGGGACCCATCAGATTCTTCCCATAGAGGTCGTGGATTTCGTCGAACGAGACGCTGAAGCGAGGGTCTGCGAAGTTAACGATGCCAAACACCTGCTCGCCCACGCAACGACAGCACAGCGGCGTGCAAGGCTCACAATGCAATTCTTCAACAAAAATACGTGATGGCGGCGTGTGGAGTTCTGTGCAGTACAGTGGGGGTGTGTGGAGGTGTGCGAGGTAGAACTCTCGCTCCGCTTGTCCAGCAAGGCGAATCGTCGCCAACCCTCGTGTCTAGATCTGGCAAAATCACCTTTGTGGATATCTCATCTCATTATCTGAAACCGCTTAATCCTATATAGGGTCACGGTGAGCCAGAGCCTATCCCGGAAACACAGGGCGTAAGGCAGAAATACACCCGACGACGGGACGCCAGTCCATCGCCGGGCATTGCGGGACAATTTTAGTCTGCGAGCCAATCAACCTATCCAGGAGCATGCTTTTGGACTGTGGGAGGAAACCGGAGTACCCGGCGAAAACCCATGCGGACACGGGGAGAGCATGCAAACTCCACGCAGAAAGGCACCCGAGCCGAGAGATTCGAACTCGGGACCTTCTTGCTGTGAGGCGTCAGCGCTAACCACTGGGCCACCGCGCCGCCCCCCTTTGTAGATATCTACTCATCAATTCTTGAAAAGGTGTCCAAACAAATTATGCATTGAGCCGAATATTCACAACACGAATCACCATTGCCATAGGAATGTGGACTTTCCTCCACTGGCTGTTAGCTCAGTGCATGTTGGAGCAGGAAATCAGAGGATTCTTACGGATAACTGTACTGTGCACGTTAGGGGTATTGCCTTACGCTGATAATCTTTACAACAAGCCAGCCTACCGATCCAGAATATTTCGAGGGATGCAGGCCCCGATAATCCATTCATAAATAGTGAGTACGGTGGAACGAAAAAGGAGACTGGTGCAAGAATTCTTGTTTACCGTTTGGCGCTCTGTTGTAATACATTTATTAAATCCAAGATTATTGCAACGTTCATTAAAAGGCTTGAGTGATTTGTCATAACTGTAATCAGTATGGGGCAGGAGAGGTGGGGGGGGGAGTCAGCATTGAATTTTGCCTGGGGCCCCAGAATCGGCAAGACCGCCCCGTGCGCGCGCGTGCGTGGCCTCACAATCCTGGCGACTCTCTGCGAGAACGACTTAAAGCCGAGCGCGCGGACGTTGCGAAGGACGGCGCCGAAGGAGAAGGGATCGCACACGAAGGTGTAGTAGGAGCCGGCGAGGAGGCACGTGAACGCATCGCCATGCCGCGCCTGCTCCTCCCGCAGGAAAGCCAGTGGATCGACTCCGAAGCTCAGAGCGGAGCCCACGAAGGGGACCCAGCTCCGCACGAGCGGAGCATCGCCCGCACGCCTGCGAACACAGAGGCAAAGCTCTCCCTGGTAGCCTTTGTCACAACACCGCTGTTAGCGAGCACCTGTGAAGGGGGCTGGCACGGCAGTGTATAGGGCGACTAGTGGGTGAGTGTGGTGAATAAAACTACCCCCTAGCAACATTGATCTCTCCATGTTGATGTCTGTGCTTTGCACCAGGTATTTATTTATTCAAGGCTGAGTCGGCCAAGGGGAGGAACCAGGACCAGTTCCGAAAATCGTCAGTGATATTGACCGTGAACAGAAATCGAACTCTGGTCCCTGGAATGCGCTAAGCGCTGCACCACCACTCCTCGTGCGCCACACGCTCGCACACATGCACGCACAGACGCACAATCACATAACTCAATACAGTTTAGTCACATCAAAATACCATAACAGGCACGGCGGTTATTTCACCATACGTCACCACGCTGGTACACGCAGGTGTGACGAAAATAACTCGAGATGAGCAAAAATAATCAGCACCCTTTTGTAAAATCCCCAAAAAAAAATCAGCCATCAATCCGCCTCCTTCCCATATTTGTCCCGCCACTTAAAACAAATTTAAATTCTGAACGTTTTATGGTTCCCATCAACCACACCCTTCACGCAACTGCTGGTGAAGTGATGAAAGAAGAAAACGTATTACTTGCCCGAGTAACAGTGCAGGTATTACGCCATTCAAGAACCAAAGACATCTTTCACAAGGCAAGACGTTTGCATAAACCACGCATATTTGTGGTAGAACACGCAAACACATCCGCAATAAGATAGATGTCGAACCTCGAATTCGGGAGGAATAATGTGGATTCCATCCTGGCCGTGGAACAACGGAGCAGCTTTTTAAACGCTCACAGATTCTTGCAGGTTCATGGGAATTTGCCAAACCAGTGTACATGTGTTTTGTGGACTTTCAATGGCTTTTGACTGTGTGCCCTGAAGGATTATGTGGGAGGTACTGCGAGAGGACCGGGTACCGGGACTGTTGCTTGCGGTAGAACATCCTCATTGCTTCATCAGACCTATGGTCATGGGCTTTGGGTCATGAGTAAGTTACCGGATACAGGTGGCTTAAATGAGGTTCCTGCATAGGGTAAGCGTGTTGCCTTGGCGACCCGCACCCAGATAAGCGGCCTAACGACGAATGGATGGTGGGGGTGCCTGATGACGCCCGCTGACGATTGTTTAACACGTGGTGACCACTTTTCTACCAGCCGCGACTCCGGGCAGTGTTCAGGCAACAGCTTTACAAATTGCTTGGTGGGGCGGAGGAGGGTGTATGACACACATTTCCCTTACGCGAATTCATCCAATACATCAGATATGAATCACAAAACACTTTCGTTTGTGTGCTACATCATGTGGACGTTTGATTTTATAATGTGATAGGTTTTCACGGCTCGATGCATGATGAGTGCTTCGAAAAGCTGCTCTCTCGGGACAGCCGCGTCGATGGCTCCCTCTCCTCTCCTCGCGACGTTTCGCCTCACACGTTCGAGTCATCCTCAAATTACTCACTCTGGCATAGCGAGTAGCACTCCCGCTGCACGTCAGAAAGGACCTCGATACGATTCCTAGACCGCTTGCCTTTCTGTGTGGAGTTTTCATGTACTGCCCGTGGCCGTGTGGGTTTTTCCCCAGGGACTTTTGTTTCCTCCCACAGTCCAAAGATACGCTGTCGAGATTAACGGACCTGTTGATTAAACTGCCCATGGTGCCCTGCAATGGACTGGCTTTGTATCATGTGTCTGCCCGCATAGGCTCTGGCCAACCGCGACCCTGTATTGGATGAACACGAGACTGATGAGTGAATGCACAGAGTAACATCGCCTACTTGCAGCAGACGAATGCCCATTTCAGGGTCGACTGGTGCCGTGTTCACCTTGTACCGCACTGGGACAGCTGTTGTGCAAGCAAGCAGTCCTCTAGGCTAAAAAGAAACCATGCACTCCGGGATATTTTGCTATAATAATTAGAATTTACAAAGCGAATTTTTGTCCATGGGCGGCACGGTGGCCCAGTGGGTAGCGCTGTCGCTGCACAGCAAGAAGGTCCCGGGTTCGAATCTCGGCTCGGATGCCTTTTCTGTGTGGGAGTTTGCATGTTCTCTCCCCGTGTCTGCGTGGGTTTTTGCCGGGCACTCCGGTTTCCTCCCACAGTCCAAAAAACATGCTGCTGCATAGGTTAATTGGCTTGCAGACTAAATCGTCCGCAGTGCCCGGTGATGGACTAGCGTTCCATCGTGGGTATATCCCTGCCTTGAGCCCTGTGTCTGCCGAGATAGGCTGCGGCACAACGCGACCCTGTGCAGGACAAAGCGATTTCTGACAATGAGATGAGATCTTTGTCCACTGTCGAACACAGAGCGATAGAACAACTCAGCTGGGCAAGAACACCACAGAGTAATGGTAAGGAGGAACGCAGCCCAGTGGTTAGGTGGCGTCAACATTGTACAGACACTCCATCCTATGTATCAAGTTATCGGCCAACTAACTGGCTTTTTTTATTTATGAGACAAAGCCGGAAAACCTGGAGGAATCTCACACAGGACAGGGCGAAAACACACAAACTCCACACAGGCATCCAAGGCGGGACTGGAACTGCCTTGAGCAGGACCGTCTTTCAGTGAGGATGTGCGGATGACACCATCGCACTGACTCCCTGCTGCCCAGCGCCAACTGCTGCTGCAGCAGCAGATCGCATCTCGTGTCACTGGCACTGGAGGTTGGGTTCGAGTCTCGGTAACAGCTGAGAGCAGGTGGAGTTAGTGTCTTCCCGAAGCACACAAAAATATACTATTATTCATTAATATGGAAATTACATGGAAAATATCTCGCGATAGAGCATCGCGGTCGCGGGGAGTTTGGTGGGAGCCAGTTTAAAATGACACCACCTCATTACCTAATGATACAACGAGTTGAGCTCAACACGCTCCTGATTACGCCTTCGGGGCAGGCGTCCCGTGCGGGAGCGAGTGTCTACGCTGCCGCCTGGGTTTCCTCTGGCAGAGTGTGCGCGGCGACGATAAGACCGCCACAAGTCACCTTTCATGTGGATAAAGATCTGCTGCACTCGCGTGGTTAAACCACACAGAGGCTTTTCCGTGGCTTGCGCAAGTTGACGTGAGCGACAAAAATGGAATCAAAGGTTGCGGAGAAAGAACCTTTCATGTTCGTTTTACAATAATAACAGGCATAGAATTTGTAACGGGGCGGCACGGTGACCCAGTGGGTAGCGCTGTCGCCACACAGCAAGAAGGTCCCGGGTTCGAATCTCGGCTCGGGTGCCTTTCTGTGTAGAGTTTGCGAGTTCTCTCCCCGTGTCCGCTCGGGTTTTCGCCGGGCACTCCGGTTTCCTCCCACAGTCCAAAAACATGCTACTGCATAGGTTAATTGGCTCGCAGACTAAATTGCCCGTAGTGCCCAGTGATGGACTGGCGTCCCATTGTGGGTATTCCCCTGCCTTGTGCCCTGTGTCTGCCGGGATAGGCTCCGGCTCACCGTGACCCTATATTAGGATTAAGCGGTTTCAGATAATGAGATACATATATAAGATTACAACAGGTTTTACCGTATCTGGCGATCATGCAGGTGTTAAGATCTTAACACCTGCATAGTATGATGTTATCAAACAATTAATGAGTGTTTTTATTTGTGGGGAGATACCGGGGAACCTGGAAGAAACCCACGCAGAACAGAGGGAGGACAGCACACAAACTCCACACGGAAAGGCGCCCGAGGAAGGAATAGAACTGCCTTGGGCAGGACTTTCTGTGAGGCGCGAATGCTACCACTGCGTCTCCCCACCGCCCGGTAACACGTGCGTTACTGCGAGAAACCTCTGGAGAGCAAGACAGAGCCTCACTTGCAAGACCTGCTTGTGATATGCCCCGCACAGCACCTCCAGACAGCGCTGACGACAGTCAGACCGCTGATTGCTTCGAAAAGCTGCTCTCTCGGGACAGCCGCGTCGATGGCTCTCTCTCCTCTCCTCGCGACGTTTCGCCTCACACGTTAGAGGCATCCTAAGACGCGGTATGTATGTTATATATGTGGGTACTATGTATATGTCGAGTCATCTTTTGTTGTGTGGGGTCTACACCTGAATCACATTAACACTAATCTCCTTATCCTATTCACACCCCGGAACTGCGATAACCCCCCACCTGCTTTGTCTGTGACTAATCCCCTAATTTGCATCTCATGAAAGAACCTCCCACACACCTTGCGATCCCCCTCTGATGTCCACACCCCATAGCTCTAGATCTGTGCATTACTGACTTCAATAACTAGCCTCCAGGATTGGCTGAGCTTTATATTCATTTCTTGTTTTGGGTTCATGGTCCTTTTCGTCTTCTGAATCTCAATTGCTTCACGAATTAATCTTGGACCTTTATGGTAGATGGCTGCTATTATTCGTATTTTATAAAAATCGATTCTATGTTGTTTATCTACACCATATGCTGCTGTTGCTGATTTATCCGTGTGCCGCAAACGTACTGCTGCCTCGTGTTCTCTTTTTCTTGTGGCTATTATTCTTCCTCTTTGTCCGATGTATACTTCCTCACAGTTGCTGCAAGGGATGCGATATACGCCTTCTGTCTGTAGCGGTAGTCAGTCTTTAGGTGATTTGAGTACGCCTTGTATCTTCTGGTGGGTTGTGAAGACTGTTTTAATTTTATATTTTTCTAGGTATTTGCCAATTTTGTCTATGGTGCCTTTCATATGGCAGGAAAGCGCGGGTCTTGATATCTTCCTCCTCATTTTCTTGCTGTTTCTGTCTACGTTCTCTTGTTATGGCACGTTGGATTTCTGTTTTTGTGTATCCATTGCTCGCTAGTGCTTGTTGTAGATGTTGTAGCTCATCTCTTAGATGTTGTTTGTCTGAAATTGTTTTTGACCGGTGGGCTAAGGTGTGCAGTATCCCCCGTTTCTGTTTCGGGTGATGGTGAGACTCTGCGTGTAAATACCTGTCCGTATGTTGTGTCTTCCTGTATACAGTGTGGCTGAGCGTCCCCTCTGCGTTTCTCTTCACCAGCACGTCCAGCAACGGAATTTGGCCGTTTTCTTCTATTTCCATGGTGAACTTGATGTTCGCCATTATTTACCAGAGCAGGAGCCACACTCTGCGTGGATGGTGTGTTAGCCGTGCAGCCGTCACTGGTGACTGTCACCGATGTGAGGACCCGTCACAATTTGTTGCTGCTGCGACCGGTGTTTGAACCGAGGTCCCCACGGTGCCGACTCAGCACAGCGTCACCAACACCGCAAACCAAAGCCGGATTTCAAACTTGTGGCGGCAGCGAGCCGGCGTTTTGCCTCGGGCACAATTCTCCAGACGCAGTTGAGTTAGATTATTACTGTCAATAACAATAATAATAATTGTACTTCTCGAGCGCCTTTCACCCGAGGGTCACAAATGTTGGCGAATTGTGCACATTACAAGATGATACTATTAACGATTTTAAATAACATTTAAAGATATCGTTATTTAATATTGCCTACAATGACGGTGTTATATCGGGTGTTTTAAAACTTCGTCTTTTAATTTATTCTTCTACTGCAGGTTTGTGCCGTCGATTCACTTACTGCACAGCGCCTCGTGCCTGTAAGGCTTTTTGAAATCAAATAACTTGGCATCATTATAAGATGCTGTTTACCATTGCATCGTAAGGCAAAATGTTGACGGTGCATCTGATATTCTAGTAGTTGTGCGTGGCCAAGTCTACAGACTGCTCATTAAGTACGGGCGGCACACGTGATAAAAACACAGTTGCTTGGCACAGAAAGCCATGGCCCAAAACGTAAAGCGGCCGGCAAATAACAGCACTCTTATCAAAAAACCCTGAAATACATTTGTTGCTGCTGATTTTACATTCTGGTGCCGTTGCTGTTGACGTTCCATTCTCTCCGCAGATCTGTGAAGCGCTTTGTGACCGTCGGGTGAAAAGCGCGAAATTAATGCAATTATTATTATGTCATCCCATCTCATTTTCAGAGCCGCTTAGTCCTGTACAGACAGGGTCGCGGTGAGCCGAAGCCTATCCCGGTAGACACAGGGCGCAAGGCAGAGATATACCCACGATGGGACGCCAGTCCATCGCCGGGCACTGAGGGCAATTTAGTCTGCAAGCCAATTAACTTACGCAGCAGCATGTTTTTTGGACTGTGGGAAGAAACCGGAGTGCCCGGCGAAACCCCACGCGGGCACGAGGAGATAATATGCAAACTCCACACAGAAAGGCACCGGAGCCGAGAGACTCGAACCCGGGACCTTCTTGCTGTGAGGCGTCAGCGCTAACCACTGCGCCACCGCGCCGCCCTGTTATCCTGTAACTTCAAATTATAAGTACAGCCATGCGTCGCTTAACGTCCACGATACGTTGTGAAATAGGACGTTGTGTGAACACCATATTACTTATGTACTCTACAGTACTTAGCCAAGCTATATGGCTTACTTGTACAGTACAAAGGTAAGTGTTGGAGGTTATATATGTACTGTAACATTATACGCCTGGCAGCGCAATGGCGTTGTGTACAGGCGAGAGAATTACTTGTTGTGTTCACTACTGCCATGTGGTTACGTCCACTACGTCCCGTCCTCCCATCGAGATTTTTAAACTCCATTATAACCTAATGATGGGACCACGGACGTATATGCGGAACGACGTAGTCGGAAAGGACGTTAAGCGATGCACGACTGTGTTTAATACCGGCAGAGTTCCCGCCATACGGACGATCTTATTTCAAGCGAGTAATACGTTCCGCTGACGTGAGAATTAAAGCAGAAAGCTGTTAATGAGGATCGACGGTACTACAGCACAAGTGAGAAGAATATAATTAAAACATAAAAGCATTTGGTGTAGTGCAAATAACATTCTGAAGGATTTGAACTCTCTGCGGGCACACAAACCATTTACATATTGTAAAATCGCCCGAATTGCTTATCCCATGATTCTGGGGCGGTGTTGGCGATTCTGGGGCCTCATTCACAATTTACCGATGAGGCCCCCCTTCATCCATGAGAAGCACCTCGTAGCCTCTTCCCTCGGGGAAATTTCACGCAATGCCAACGGCAACGCGGCGCGCTCCCGCCCGCTCCCCTCCCCGCGGCGCCGCCTCGCTTCTTACCGGCGGCGAGTTACCAGCAGCCAGGCGGAGAAGAGCACACACAGGAGCAGGCTACAGACCGCGAGCAGCAGCGCCATGATGCTCCGAGCCGCAGGACGAGGTGGAAGCACAGCGAGGAGGAGCCGCCGACCTAAGTGAGATTCCTTACGCCCACCGCCCCGCACTAAGTGCCCGCCCTCTCCAAAAACGTGCGCAGTTAATTCCTTGAATGGGTGCCTGAAATAGGAACTGGATTCGGCGGAATTGATTCTGACTGAGGGTTCTACGGTAGCCCAGTGGGTAGCGCTGTCGCCTCACACCAAGAAGGTCCCGGGTTCGAATCTCGGCTAGGGTGCCTTCTTGAGTGGGAGTTTGCATGTTCTCTCCCCGTGTCCTCGTGCGTTTTTGCGGGCACTCCGGTTTCCTCCCACAGTCCAAAAAAACATGCCGCTACATAGGTTGATTGGCTCGCAGACTAAATTTCCCTCAGTGCCCGTTGATGGACTGGCGTCCCATCGTGGGTGTATCCCTGCCTTGCGCCCTGTGTCTGCCGGGATAGGCTTCGGCTCACCGCGACCTTGTACAGAACTAAGCGGTTTCTGACAATGAGATCAGATGATCCTGACCGCGGGCGGTGCAGTGAGTCGTGGTTACTGCCAGCTCGGATGCCTTTCTGTGTGGAGTTTGCGTGATCTCCCTCTCTCTCTCTCCCCCCCGTGTCCGCGTGGGGTTTCGCCGGGTACTCCATTTTCCTCCCATCGTCCAAAGACACGCTGCTGCCTAGGTTAATTGGCCTGCTGAGTAAATTACCCCAAAAATTGTGCCTTGCGATACACTGGCGTCACATCCTTGGTATTCCTCATCCTTGTGTCTTCTGTCGGCCAGGATAGCCTCCGCCCCCCACCCCCCTCCACCCCCCCGTGTTTTGATAATTATGTGGAGCTCTGTCGACCTTGCGGCGTACAGGTTCGACGCTGCGCACCTCCAGGCGTGGGTGAGCTTAAAGAGAGAGCCACCCACTGAGAAACTGCAGGCGCCGCGATATAGAAGAGAAGTGAATTAAAGAGTGCGCTTTCCGCTTGGAAACAACCGGGTCGGGGTGGAACGTCATACGTGTGCTTCACTAAGGAGTGTGCCACCCGCTGAGCAACAGCAGGGTCGTGTTGAGCAACGAGGGCAGTGAGGAGCTTACCAACCGCTTTAGGGAGAGCAGGGTTGTTGTTGCATAGAGACAGGGGATAAGGATCAAGAGTTGTGATCAAAACCAATGTCATTGTTGTTGTTACATAGAGGGGATGACGGCTGAGAATCGATGGCGAGTTTTGACATCGTGTCATGGCCGACGCCGCCCATTCGCCAACATTTTGGGGGCAGAGTTCATCACCTGAGATCTGGCGACAATTTGTGAATACGGGTTTTGTTTGACCCCGGTCTACGGTGTGAGATCATGTGGGACTCACCTGGTTTCGTCTGCCACACCGCACCAAGGCACCGATTCCTCAAGCGCCCCTCAATCGGGGTTTTAGTTCCCATTTGAGTTCCGTTACGTCCCGTGCCACGAGCGGTCACGCACCCGTGCCACGAGCGGTCACGCACCCGTGTAAGTGTATGCGACACCATACGTAACTACAGCAGTACAATGTACAAATCCTGAAAGCATTAGAGGATTACGGTTTCGTGTGCAGTGCAGTGAATGAAATTCTGCATTGTGTTCCGACTTGCGAGCAAATCAACCTACAAACGGAACTGGGGAACCGTTCGTAACGCGGGGACTACTTGTACTTGAATTTTTTTTAAAATCGACAAAACTAATGTATATTTGTGTCCCTTACGGTTAGCTTTGCGTAAACGTAGCCAGTTGACAGCTCCACTGCGTGAAAGCATCTCCACGACGGTCGCCAACACTGGTCAATACGGGACAGGCTCAGACATCGCTCGCCACCGTGGCTGGAAATCAAAATGTCACATCAATTGCAAGTTCGTGCTCAACAAACGAACCCGCCGATGTCTCTGGCCGCTTGCTTAAAGCTCGCCCCGTGTTCGCAGCAGTGGATCACAGCTCTGTTCGTTTGGCAGGTGAAGTGACACCTGATTATATAATCGGCGAAAGTGGCCCGGACCTCTAAACCATAGTGAAAAGGTGACTATTTTCGACCGGCTAATAGAGCGCAAGACGGCGCGATGCGTCACTTTTACGCTTTGCGTTGGAACACTCATTTGGGTCACTTTTGCAGCGTCTATGGGGCGGATTACTACGATGGGGTGTTCTCATATGTGATGTGTGTACTGTCTGGGGCCACTCGCCAGGAGCCGCACTTTAAAGCACCAGCACCGACCTGTGGTGCGCAATAAGGAACACGGTTCTAGTTTAATCGCTCTGACAGTCGTTCCCCGTTCCAACAAATGCTGTTCCGCGCGTTATGACTCGCAACATGTTGTGACTATTTACCATAAAATAAGCAAACAGTTACATCAGCATAAGAAACGCATATTTCTTGTAATGAACGTTTGCTCCAACCACACACACGCTAACCACACCACCGCTTTTACACTGTATACTGTAATTGTCACCGGGGCTACACATCCCTTGACACCAACTATTTTATAAACACGGAATGTTGTAACTGCACGACAATACTCATTATCTACATTTCACTATAATAATTGCATTCCACTATATATAATACACTACTCTGTACACTACTATACAGGATACACTACTATACACAACACTACTTATTACTACCTACACTACAGCTTTCAAGTGCTCCGGCTTGGACTATTGATGTGGCTCAGTGTTGTCGTGCTGGGATGTTGGCTCTCTTCTGACCTGCGCCTGCTTGGGAACATTTATTCCTTCCTCCAGCTTGGACTGTTGATGCGGCTCAGTGGTGCCGTGCCGGGATGTTGGCTCTCTTCCAATCCGCACCTGCTTGGGAACATTTATTCCTTCCTCGGCTTGGACTGTTGATGCGGCTCAGTGGTGCCGTGCCGGGATGTTGGCTCTCTTCCAATCCGCACCTGCTCGGGAACATATGTTCCTTCCTTGTTTGTTTAAGAAATTATTTATTTTTTGCTGACTTTATGTCTTATCATTTATCGCTGCTGTTTGACCTTCAGTTGAACTGTTCTGATGTTATTGTTATGCCATTCTCTCCACAGTTCGGATTTGTAAAAAAAAAGTTATTGATGCGGATTTGCCATTCTGACCTTGTCGTTGTCGTTGTTGTTGGTGTGCCATTCTCTCCGCAGCTCTGTGCAGCGCTTTGTGAGCCTCGGGTGAAAGCGCTCTATAAATGGAATTATTATTATGCATGATACACTACTCTGTACACTACTATACGCAATAGACAACACTATTCATGTAATGATGTAGGTTTTCACGGCTCGATGCATGATGATTGCTTCGAAAAGCTGCTCTATCGGGACAGCCGCGTCGATGGCTCTCTCTCCTCTCCTCGCGACGTGTGAGGCGAAACGTCGCGAGGAGAGGAGAGAGAGCCATCGACGCGGCTGTCCCGAGAGAGCAGCTTTTCGAAGCAATCAACACTATTCATTATTATCTAGACTACACTATACACTTATCTACTGTACATGACACACTACTCTGTACCCGACTATACAAAAACACTACTATACACTATACTATAAACTACATACATGATACACTACCCTGTACACTGCTACGACAGGACACACAACTAAACACAACACTACTCATTCCCGAAGACTAGTCCTCGTCAACACTGGTGGTGCGTGGCTCTTGTGCCGTCTCGCTCACTGTCAGCGCCCTGTGCCTCGCGACTCGATCCATCACGCTGGGCACGAGCGCCAAGGTGGAGCGGCGCGGAACGGCGAGCAGCAGCGTGGAGTAGAGAGCCGATAGCAGATCCGCGTGGAACGGCGCTGAGCAATGAGACCCTTGCTTGAGCACGGCACGAGACCGTTCACCTTCGTTCGCAACACGTGGCGCGCCGGGCAAATCCGAAATCGGCCGACGATAGCTGACTCAAGAAGTCACGCGTCACATCCGCACGCACGATCAGAGTCTCGAGCAACGTGGACATTTATTGTATAGCTACGATTTACATTCCGGCAACGCCTCCGCATTCCGTATAACGGCGTCGGTCTGCAGTCGGAGAGGAGGGGGCAAGCGCTCCGCACGGATCGCCGACAAAGGTCGGTAGGTCCGAGACTTACACCTTACATCGTGCGCCCCACGGACTCAACAAAAGAGTAGAACCTTGAGTGCAAATTTGCCAGTTTTCTGTTTATGATAGCAGAATAAGTTACCGTACGTAGATATCACGCACGTGAAAATGCTCAGCATTCACATTATGAAACGTGAATCATAACAAAGCCAACTATCATTGATTGAAGTGTATAAATACGAGTCGTACAGATTCGCAACTCCGATGGCACTTCAAGTAAATTTGGTGACTGCTGCGCGCTTCTGCCCATAAGTGGCGGCGAATTCGGACTCTGTTCTCCAGCAAGGCACCGTCCCCGCAGCAATCGAGCCCCTGCCGCAGCAGTGCCCCTCGCCCGCCCACATCATTCGCGGGATGAGCACAAGCAGGCGCGTGCGTCGCCAACGTGGCCCGCGGCTTGGAGCGTGAGCGGGCGCCGAGCGTGGGCGGCGAGGAGGACGACGGCGGAGGCGGCGGCGGCGGCGGGCGGGGAGCGGGGAGATGTCTACCCAGTGGGGTTGGCGCACGCGCCGCCGCGCGGCTCCCCGACATGCGGCGCCGCGCTGGCCTCACGCACCAGCAGCTCCTGCTCGTGCTGGAACGCAACGGGGATGAAGCCGTCGCGGTCACGGCCCAGCACAAGCCACACCGCATCTGTGGCGACACCGACAAAGGCGAGTTTAGTCGCAGGACCCGTTTCGGCAGCGAGGTGCAGCGGTAACAACCGCGCCTCACTGAAGAGAAGCGCTGCCCAAGGCGGTTCGATTCCCGCTTTCTCCACCTATTCTGCGTGGGTTTCCTCTGGGTTCTCCGGTTTCCTCCCAGAGTTCGGCTATGGTTCTTAGCAGAGTACCAGCCCCCAGCGTGTCTAACGCCAGAGTGCGCCCGATGACTGTCCGCTCCCAATCCTCGATTAAACTCGGGTGGCTGCTGGGTTTATAGCACGGTGCGCCAACCACTTCCACCATCGCTCCTCGTGCACGCACACACATACGGTTTGTGCGGGGTGGGGGAGGCAGCATTGGGCCATCGCCATTGAATTCCCCATGAAATAGGCATTATTTCTATCAGCCTCGGAGGGATGATGGGCCGAGTCAACCCTTAACCGGGATTTAAACTCTCACCCTTCCGCCTATGAGGTGCTCGCTCTACGGCTGAGTCACGGCACGTAGCGGACTGGCATGAGATTGGTAGCCAAACCACGGAAAGCACTTGGGAGGACGGCTGGGGAGCGAAGACAGAGCAGTGAAATCCGCACGTCTGCGTCCACGCTCTGGATTCTAATAACGGAAAATTAATTCACCTCGTGCCATCCCCCAGTTGAGGGAACGCCCCGCACACAGCGGCACAAAGGGGGAACGCAGCACGGGGGCCTGCGCGCGCCATAGGACCATCGGAGGGGGCGGCGGCGGCGGCGACCGCTCCGAGACGCCCGAACGCGGCAGCGGACGGACCGCGGCCCGCGACGGGGCTGGCCGCCGAGGCCGGAGGGGAACGCGTACCGAAGAGCATCTCGACGGAGGAGAGCCGGAAGGTGTTCTGGAGAACGTCGAGCCGCAAGAAGCCTCCGCACAGCAGGAAGCACCGCGTCGCCACGTCTTGTGCGACCCCCGCGTCGCCGCTGCCGCCCTGCAGGGAACGGCAGCACGAGTCAGCGCGGCATTCGTACACCTACAGAGGTACTATTGTTACCCACAGAGTACCCGACCTACAGCAGATCTTTTTTGTTTCCAAGTGTGTAACACATTCTTCTGACGTCTCTTGCTGATGACGTTATCTTATGACATCATGACTGCTTTGACGGGATTGTTTTCAGGGAAAAGGGCGGAAGAGTGGTTTAAGACTGTTGATGGTACCAGTGATAAAATGGGAATTTAAAGATGAAAGTGTTATTTTACAGAAGCATAATTCAAATGAATGTAAAGCTGAGCTCAGACATAAGCCTTGGTGTTCTGCAGATAAAATGCATGCTTATGAAGGATTTGAACCCGGTACGCTCAGGCCAGACATACACACACACACACACTTGATTCCTCCCGCACAATGCATCTGGAGGAACGATTTGAAGTCAGAAGCTGACATTTGGACACAACAGTGAGCAAGGCGTTTGGCAAAAATCATGTTCTTAGAAATGTTACGTTTTAAGGTACATTTCGCTAAAAAAAATTCGGTAAATGTGGCTACATCCATAAACCTACACACCACAGATTTCCTCCGCCGTCTATCGTGAAGCAAACGGAAGCTGACGAACGCTTCGCATCATAGAAGATGTCCACTGTGACCGTGGGAAAGGGGCTCTCACCTGCCTAAGGCAGCGAACCCACACCCACTGCGGGGGCCCCGGAGCGGCCACCGGCGCTTGCTGCTCCGACCGGATCGCCAGCACGAGCTGCCGCACCTCGCCGACGTCGGCCTGCACGCGGTCCAGCCGCTCCCACAGCCTCGGCAGCGTGCGGCCCGCCGCCAGGAGGTCGTCGGCCTCCCCGAGGCCCGGGCTGGCCGCCCGCCCCGCGGCGCCCCTCTCTGCTCCGTCATGCTCCCCGGGCTGGCCGGGGGCCCCGCGTGGCGAGGACCTGCCGCCGGGGCAGTGCGGCTCGGAGCTGACTCGCGTCGTCCTCGGGCCCGCGGACCCCAACGCCGCCATACCGCCCGTCAGCTCGCATTCGAAGCTCTCGAGCGGTAGGGAGACGTAGCGGGTGAAGCGCCCCGCCGCGGGCCTCCCGCTGGGCGAGTCGCGGGACTCCGCCGCAGCGAGGGCCGACCCAACCGAGCGACGCGACGACCGCTCGTCCGCCAACGACCGCGAGAGCTCCTCCACCAGGCGGCGCGGCGAGGTTGCCCGCTGACGCATCTCCTGCGATCCGCCCGCGTGGCCCGTGCCACGGCCCTCGCCGGCCCGCGGGGACGAGCAGCCGGACCCCTCCATCGCCACGTCGCGCACTACCAGCCGCAGGGCGTACCTTTCCGTGCTGGCACAGGGCAGGAACGCCGGCTCCGGCTGCTTCTGCCGGCCAACGAGCATCGCGAGGGCGTGCGACCGGGCCAGGAAGCAAAGCCCCTTGGGCCGTTCGTCGCGGCCCAGCACGACGTGCTGCAGCGGAGAGATCCCGCGGCTGCTCAGCGAGTACACGAGCACCGAGCCCGACGTGTTGGAGGCCACGGCCACAGTGTCGGTGACCGCGTCGTAGGCCAGCAGGTCAGGTACCAGGAGCCCCGGCAGGCGCACCTTTCTGGTGGTCGTCGCCTTCTGATCGAGCGTGACGAGCAGCAGGTGCGAGCTATCGTCGCCGACGCCGCCGCCGCCGCCACCCGTCGCCAGGTCCCTGTGCTTGAGCCGGATCAGCGGCCCAGGGTCCGACTTGCGGTGGTGAGCCAGCAGGTGCGTGAGGTCGACGGGGCCGTCGTCGGCCGCGATGCCGCCACGGGGCTCAGGCGAGCGGGCGCCGGGCGTCGTCGCCGCGGCGCCGCCGTCGTCGGCGTCGCGCGCGCGCAGCGTATTCGGCGAGGAGCTGGACGCGGGGTCGCCCGCCGCGGGGATGTCGAAGCACGCGGCGCCCGCGTTGAGGCCGCACACGCGGTCCAGGGGCAGCTCGGTCGCCACGAGCACCCGCGCGTCGCACACGGCCTCGACGGCGCACACGTAGCCGCCGACGTCCAGCACGTGCGAGAACCCGCACGGCTGCAGCGCGCGGCTCGGCTCGTCCCACAGGTAGGAGTGCAGCGCCGTGCCCACGGCGAGCACCAGGCGCAGGCCGTCCGCCGTCCACGCGGCGCAGTGCACCAGGCCGCTGCCGCGGATGTCGGCGCGGACGCAGCGAGCGTCCGAGCGCAGCGAGTAGAGCAGGCAGGCGTCGCGCTTGGTGAGCAGTACCAGCGTCTCGGAGGTCGGGTGCCAAACGCAGCCCTGCGGGAGGATGGCGAACGGCTCCTCGCGCTCGCAGAGTCGCGAGCACGCCGGGCGGACGTCCTCCCGGCCAGCGGGCGACACCTGGCGGGCGGGGAGGCCCCGGCATCGCAGGTGCCACACGGAGGGGCGAGAGGGGTGGGTGAGTTGGGTGGACGAGCGGGGTGAATCGCTCGCGGCCAACACCAGTCACGATTTTTTAAACCGGTCGTGGGCCTCCCCTAGGTCGACTCGGTCTGAAATGAGTACCTGATGCGTTGTGTAAACGTTGCCACTGGGGTGACAAAGGTGGCTGGGCGTGGTGTTGGCCACCCACAACCTCATGTGCTGTGTCGGCCTTCACAGATGCTCGCTAACAGCATATGACCCTGCAGTCTGTCAAGGCTATGCGGAGGACCTCGTAGGTAAACGAGTGGGTGGGTGAGTGGGTGGGTGAATGGGTCGGTGAGTGGGTGGGTGAGTTAGTGAGTGGGTGCGTTAGCAGAAGGATGAGAGTGGGTGGGTGAGTGGATGAGACAGTGAATGATTTGGTGGGTGCTTGGATAATGGCTCGCTGTTGACCTGTGCTTGCTCAGGAACACTTCTTCCTTCATTAATTTATAATAAAGTTATTTGTTATTTTATGTCCTTCATTGATTTATTATTTCCCTAAATTGATCTATTCTGATGTTGTTGTTGACATGCCATTCTCTCCACAGCTCTGTGCAGCGCTTTGCGACCCTCGGGTGAAAAGTGCTTTAGAAATGCAAATAATAATATTGTTATTATATCCTAGACAAAACGGTCTCGACTGTCTATTCCACCAAGAACCGGGCGGCGCACATCGAGCCACTGCACCCACGCCGCTCGCGAGCCAGCACCACCGCGAGGAGGCGCTTCCGCCCCCGGCCGCCTCACCTGCCAGACGCTGACGTGCTTCTTGTGCTGAACAGCGAGCAACGCGGGCAGTGCGGGGTCAACGGGGCCCCAGCAGAGGCCGTAGACGTGCTCGAAGCAGCCGAGCGGCACGGGGCTGCCGAGCCGCGCCGCCTCGCCCGTGGGAAGGCCCGAGAGCAGCAGCTGCTTCCCGTCTGTCCACGCGAGGCCCAGCGAGGGATGCACGGAGCCGCGCAGCGCGTTCACGCCGCTCCGCAGCAGCTTCACCTTGCCCAGCTCCATCCCGTCGCGGGCGAGCTGCCTGCGGGTGACGACGAGGCCGGGGTGACGGCGCCGTCGTGGCCTATGCTCCCGCGGCCGCGCAGGGCGCTCGCGGCGGCCTCCGCGAGCCGCGCCCGTGGGCTTCCCAGTCCCCCGGCTCGCCGGATGCGTGGAGATTGCTCCGATTCCTCCGCACGCGTTACCAACCCGTGGACCGAATTCATTTTCCCGCTACAGCTACCGTCAGAGGCCAGTGATAAAAACCACGCTCTTGGGCCCTCCCCCCACGAGTGTGGTGAAGTATGGTCAATCAACTCCCCGACCCTAAACAATCCATTAGTGGATTGTTGTGAAGTTAGGATTGGCACAGCAAGTCCCACGTTGTAACCAACTCCTCATGGTTCGTCTGCACGGCGGTCCAGATGTTACGCGACCCCCATTTAATAGACCACAAACTTTTTTGCCCTGTGCTCATTAATTTGTTTTTAATAACCTTTGGTTTTGTATCTGATGTTGGTAAAACTTATGTCACTGTATATTGCTTTCAATGCAATGCAAACGCATTGATGTACAAAAATAGTCACTTTTAGAGAATTAAATGCGGGTCACAAGACATCTGGACCATCCTGCACAACGGTGGGGCCTGCGCGCATCTGCGGTGAACATCGTGACGCCCGGTCGCTCCTGCGGGGCGGAGGAAGCCTGCGGAAGCCTGCGATGGGCGCCATTCGGACAAGGCAATGGTGGCAAAGCGCATTATTAAGAGGAGGCTCGTAACGTCGTTAAGAGCTTCGCCCACAGGGCATGGCCTGAAGATAGCTTCGACGCGGGTGGTGAGACATCGTGAAGAGGGGGCGCGCTCGCCACGGCACACTCGAGAGCATTTCTCCAAAATCGAGCCGTGAAAATCCTCGTATTAACGGGGAATGTACGCACACGAGTCACCTCCTTCGTAAAGCTGTCACCCCACATAATACGCAACAACGTACACATCCCATCAGCCACACGGCCTTCTGTACAGGGTTGCGGTGGGGGACCGGGATGTGACGGCAGTACATCGCAGGCCACACTCTTTGGGGCAATTTACTCAGCAGGCCAATTAACGCAGGCAGCAGCGTGTCTATGGACGGTGGGATGAAACCGGAGTAGCCGGCGAAAACCCACACGAGTACGGGCAGAAAGAGAGAGAACACGCAAACTCCACGCAAAAAGCCACCCAGGTGACAACACATCAATGTAATTCGCCATAAGTAGTCACACTGATGCAATGGTTTCAAATGAGTAGTCTTAACGCAAAGCGTAAAAGCAATATACCTACACCAGTAGGTGGCAGAATACACACAAATTAACCCAGCTGTTATGTAACATAACTGCATCAGTAGGTGGCAGAATACAGATTGCCAGACGAACATTTGGACTCAACAAGAATAACTTGCGGATTTCAAAAACCGTACTACAAGGGTCAACGAGTAGGGACACGTGCCCTTATCCAGATTTTAAAGTTTTCAAATGCAAAGCATTGTATTATTATATTATCCATATTATTTTCCGTAAAACTCATGCCTTAATTAGGTGCCTCTACGCTGCATTTTGCGTTCTTATAATTAAGCCGATGTTTTTTATGCACATGCAGCCTTCTATGTAGTTACGATAGTAGTTACACGACAATCGCATTAATGATTAGATCTTGCTTGTCTTGCAGACAGACATTTAGATATGTAGCATTACAGCAGAGAGTACCGAGTGAGCTTGCAAGCTCTGGACACGGGATTGCTGCGACACAGCGTCCGTGTGACGACTGTCAGGGACTCACATCATGCATCCCCCCCCCTCCCCCCCGACGAAACCGCATTGAAGATCGCGGCCCCGGCGCGGGACGCGGCCGCTTCCCACGCAGAGCCTGCGGGCGCGGGGCCTCGTCGTGGTGAGCAGCTGAGCAGCGCTGCTCACCGCGAGTGATGAACGCGCGGAGACGCCGGGACGGAGGGCACTGACGTCGCGCCGCGCCGCGCAGCTCAGCTCACACTCGGGGTTCACTCACAGCTGTCACGGCCCACGATGCAGGGTTGGGCCGCATGGGCGAGGTCCGGGGTTAACGGGCCCGGCCAGCGCCGGGTGGCGCCGTGAACTCAACGGGAAGCTCGGCGGCACGGCCGCCGCAGGGCAGCCGGGTGAGCGAGAGCGCACTGGTGAGTGGGCGGGCGAAGGGGCGGGCGGATGAACGAGCGGGCCGGTTGGGGGTGAATTAGTGGGCGAGTGAGTGGGCGAACGAGTAGGCGGGCGAGCGGGTGGGCGAGTGAATGAATGAGCGAGCTGGCAGAAGGAAGGTGAGT
>JAZEWT010000013.1:19666332-19684242 GCA_036362905.1 Mordacia mordax
GAGAGTGGTGGCGGTGGGTATGAGATTGGTGGCGGTGGGTGGGAAATTGGTGGTGGAGGTGGTGGGCGAGACATTGATGGTGGTGAGTGGGAGAGTGGTGGTGGTTGGTCGGAGAGGGAGAGAGATGGGAGGTAGTGGTGTTCGTTATTACAGCAGAAAGTACGCAGTGAGTTTGCAAGCTCTGGATGTATGATTCCCACGACACAACAAACGTCGTAACTGACCAATTTAACAACAACGCATTGAACCAAAGGGCGGATAAACTCAGAGTAACAATATGGGTGGCAGGTAGGTGCAGTGGAACCATCTGCGCCTCAGATTCCTAGCTTGCTTGTCTTTCTGTGTGGAGTGTGTGTGCTCTCTCCTCGTGCCCGCGTGGGGTTTCGCCGGGTACTCCAGTTTCCTCCCACCGTCCAAAAACACGCTGCCGCGTAGGTTAATTGTCTCGCAGACTAAATTGCCCCCAGTGCCCTACGATGTACTAGCGTCACATCCTGGGTATTCCCCCGCCTTGCGCCCTCTGACAAATAATGGTGGTGGGATGGAGGTGATGGCTGGGTGAGATTGGTGTTGGGTGGCAGAGTGGGGAGCAGAGGTGGTGCATCTGCCAGTCATCTCAGGGAGCCCATAACACCTGGGTCTGTTCCGTGACCTGTCGGTAAGCCTTCGATACATCACGTGACCTTAAGGTGCATATGGCTTGGCACAGGAGCCGTGGTGACATCAACATGGCGCCGGCGGTTGTTCTTGTTGTTGGTGGGGAGCAACGTAGAGACGGTGAAGGAGATGACAGTCGTGCATTCACATGATCAGTCACACGTAGCCAGACGGCAGAGCCACCATTCACATGTAAGGGACTCCCCGTGAAGTTTAACAATTGATTGTCATCATTGAATTTCGCCTGTGGCCTCAGGATCGCTAAGCACACCCCTTCACAGTGCCGTGGTATTTGCGTGCAGTGTATTGACGCAAAGGGCCCTCTTCGCCCACGATGACAATAATTATTATTTACCGCTTAATGCACAATGTGAAGTATTTGTTCGTCTCTCCTCGTAGGCGTGAGGAATTGCCGACGGGTGGGGATGGGGAGTCAGCCACGATATGAGTTGAACACTGCGTCATCTGAATATTTGGATGTTATTGGCCAAATAGTGAGTGGTTTTCAGATAAGTGAACCTAGGTACTTGTTGCCGAGGCGTGAGCGTCACCTCTGCGCTGCCCTGATGTGCGTCTCCGTGTCGACGCAGCTCGACGCAGACAATTTCTTGAACGACCCAGAGCTCCAGGCGATCCGCGAAGAGTTTGGCTACTCCTACACGGACATCATCACCATCCGGAAGGACATGATGCCCGACTACGACCAGAAGGTGTGGGCAGCGGAGGCGGCCACGGTCGCGGTTTCGCGATCGCGGCCGATCTCCACAACCTCGCGTCGTTGCTGCTGGCTGTACGGCAGTACCGTGTGTCGACCCGCGGTGCAAGAGGGAGGCGTCCGTCTGCCCGTCTCGGTTCGAGAGCTCGTTCGAGCTCTGTGCGGTCGTACGTCGTGCCATTAGCCGGGAGCGCCGCACTTTCTACGACCGTGTAATCATTTCGTCCGTGACATTCCGTGAGTTATCATTCGGGTCGCGTAATCTGTGCACGTCCCAGGTAGCGCCGGGTTTGGGACGGGTCGGGTTACGGCTCGCGTTCCCACAAACACCACCACTCGGTAACTTACGCGCGACCAGGAGGTCGTCATGCCCGAGGGCATCGCCGTCGACGCGCTCGATAATATCAGCCGCCTGGCTCACGGGGCCACCACTGACTCACGGGGCCACCGCTGCTGCTCCGGCACAGCAGAGATGCAGGGCCTAAACAACCTGCGCGGTCGCCTGTGAAGCAGATCTTGAAGATCGATAAACAGCCTGACCGGTCATGACAGGGCGACTCGAAAAAATTGGTCGCATATTTCAAATGAACGAAACTCGAAAGTTGATTGAATCCATGAATTCCCCTCTCCACTTGAGCTGATGATGCGAAAGTCAGGTATGACTCTCCTCCAAGGCAGGCAGGAGAAACGTAAACAAAGACACAGATCCCATGTGTATCCTTGAAAAGACTGTGCTGACAGCGAGTGCTTCTGAATGCCCGTACAGCGTATGAGGCGGGTGGGTGTCCACCAACACGCTCAGGTGCCCAGTGACGGTGTTTACACATTGCACCAAGTACTCATTTCAGGGGGCGGCACGGTGGCACAGTGAGTTGCGCTGACATCTCACAGCAAGGTCTCGGGTTCCAATCCCGGCTCGGGTGCCTATCTGTGTCGAGTTTGCGTGTTCTCCCCGTGTCCGCGTGGATTTTTGCCGGGGACTCTGGTTTCTTTATGCCATCCAAAGACATGCTACTATAAAAGTTAATTGGCCTGCTGAGTCATTTCCACATATAATATGCCTTGTGATATACTGGCGTCACATCCCGGGTAGAGCCCCGCCTTGCGCCCTCTCTCTGCCGAGGAAGACTCTTGCCCCCCACAACAGTGTGCAGGATAAAGCGGGTATTGATGATGATGATGGCTCAATTGAGGCCGAGCCGACCTAGAAAAGGCCCTGAACTGGTTCATTTAATCGTCGCGACAGACGCAGATATCGCGAGCGCACCCACGTGACTCGGAGTGCGTGGCGTGTGACCCCCGTGACCTCCCATCCCCCCGTGACCCCGCCGTGGCCCCGCAGCTCGCCTCCTTCTACACGGAGCACCTGCACCGCGACGACGAGACGCGCTACGTCCTCGACGGCAGCGGCTACTTCGACGTGCGCGATGAGGCCGAGCGATGGGTGCGCGTGGCCGTGCGCCGCGGGGACATGATCGCGCTGCCCGCCGGCATCTACCACCGCTTCACGCCGGACGCCAACGTAAATCGTAACGATGGGTCGCACGATTCGTGGCGCGCCGCGCAAAGCCCGCGGCCGCCTGGTCATGGACGCGACGCGGATACCGAGGCGCAGTGAGGAGGCCGCACAGTGCGGGGGAACGGGGAAGGCAGCCGTGCAGCCAGCAGGCGCTAACATTTGCTGGCCATTGCGTCCGATGTATTGCGACGTTATCGGTGAAGTCGTGAGTTTTTGTTGTTTCGTTTGAGGAAACCAGAGAACCCGTGGGAAACCCGCGCAGAACTGGGAGAGAACACGCAAACTGCACGCGGAAAGGTGCCCGAGGCAAGATGGAGGGTAGAGGGGAGAGGGTAGAGGGGAGAGGGAGAAAGTAGAGGATAGAGGGGAGAGGGAGAGGGTGACACTTATAAAGCTGGCCCATAAAAGGGGACCATTTTAACTGCATAAGAAACGTAAACAATAGCTGAAGTGATGATTTTAACTAAAGTTCGAAAAAACTGAACCGACGTTTTTGGCAAAAAAAAAGGACTCCAACAGCCTCTGGTAGGAGCTTCGTTGAGAAGATGCGGATGTTTCCACTGCATAGGCACCCTGCCGCCAACGTTGGTTCGAACAGATGTTTGATTCCTCTCTGGTATAGCGCACAGCAGTGGCGAATGTGTTCGTGAGTGGGATGCTACCGTCGAAGTCCGCCGCTCACGACGAGAGGGCTGCAGGAGGGAGTTGGTGTGGTTCTTCTGTTCCGCTGAGGATTCAATACGTAGTCCGTAGTTTGGGTTGCATCGCCAGTCACTCGACTATGCCTTGTCTTTAATCTCTCCCTGTGGGTCTCTGCGTGTTTCTACGGTTCTCTGTACTTCTCTTCTTGCGTGCCGGTGAATTCGGTGCTACCGTCGATGATAAACACGCGAGGATAAACACGCGTCGCTGCACACTGCGGCGATCGTAAAGCGAGTACGGGCAGCTCTACGTTCGACGGAGAATTAAGCAAACGTTCCAATCAAAATATCCTTGAAGACAGAAGCTTTCCCGTCGTGACGGTTTTGGAATCGGGCCCAGCGGTTGCTCGATGACTCGGGCACAGCTGGGGCGGCGCTGGGGCTCACGCCGGCGGCGCCCGTGAGCGTCGGCGTGTCGCTGCGTGCTGCGTGCGTGTGCGCAGGATTATATAAAGGCGATGCGGCTGTTTGTGGGCGAGCCCGTGTGGACTCCGTACAACCGCCCGTCGGACGACATGGAGGCGCGCAAGGAGTACGTGCGCAAGTTCTTCGGCCGCGAGGAGCAGCAAGTCTAGCGTCGGCCGCCTGGCGACGCCGCGCCCCAGCGTGCATAGTCACGGGAAATCGGATGGAATCATAGCTCGCCGCAAATAATTAGATGATTCATAGTTGTGATGATGGAGGTTTTCACGGCTCGATGCATGATGATTGCTTGGAAAAGCTGCTCGCTCGGGACAGCCGCGTCGATCGCTCCCTCTCCATCGCTCCCTCTCCATCGATGGCGGGAGAGGGAGCGATGGACGGCGGCTGTCTCAAGAGAGCAGCTTTTCGAAGCAATCATGATTCATAGTTGGCTTTTGTTTTTGGAGTCAGGCTGCGTGACGATCTGTCTAAAGTTGTGTCGTTGAGGTCCTCCACCACCCAACGAAGCCATTTACACGCCGCATCGTTCTGCGACATTTTGCGCAGAATTGTTCTCGTAACGCCGCGCCGAGTTGAAACCAGCAACCGAGCGTGCGCGCCTGGCGCGAGGCGGAGGGACCCGCCCGTCGGCACGGCACCGCTGTGCCTAACCCACACATCTACGTTCGACGCCGGTTCTCTGGTGACGAGCGGTAGAGTCACGCAGGCCGGATAACGGACAGAGCCGACGCGACCGAAGAGACGCGCGCGCGCGTCGCCGATGTACCGCAGCGCTCGCTGCGCGCCGACGGACGCGCTGGCGGTGTCGGGGGAGAGGCCGCCGGGCGCATGGCTTGCAAAGAAACGCTTTTCGCCGCGAGGCGAGGCCCTCGCAGGGTCGACGACGGAGGGGGGGGGGACGGCGAGAGTGCGGCAGAGGTGACAAACCCAGAGCGTGTCTCTCTCCATTATGCACGGCGGCCGCAGGGCACAAGCCCATCGCACCATCGGGCAGCGGCAAACGGCACCATCGGCGCAATCAGTTAGGCGTGCGCTGCACGTTTGTTGAATTGAGCAAGCTCTGGGAGCTTTGGGGAAAGGGACGATGACGGCGATCCTCAGTGGTGGCATGAGAAGAGACGCGCATGGGTGTTGTCATCGGCAGTGTGGTCGCGGAGTGGATCTTGTTGTGACCTGCAGCACGGTGAATGAGAGGAATAATACCGTTTAGAACGCGCCGTGCAAATTCCACGACTTGACGAGGCACCAAGGCGTGAGGAAACCAGAGGGAAGTGGGGGGAAGGCAGTCATGCAGCCAGCTGACGCCAACATTTGCCACTCTGTCCTATATATGTAATGCTATTTGCCAATGAATAAAAACAATTTTGTTGTGGGAAGAAACCCGTGCAGAAGAGGTGGAGAACGCACATGACACAAAGGCGCGTGGGGCGGGGGTTGAAGTGCCTGAGGCAGGACTTTGAGGCACGCATTGCACCACGCTGCCACCCTAATTTGGCCGGGTGAATGGGTGTGGTGGTGGTGGTGATCTTCGGTGCGGTGAATGGAGAGCATGGATGAGATGAAACCGTGTTGCGGTTGCGCTGGGTAACGCGGACGAGAGCGCGATGTTTCACCACAACTGGATGCACAGCCTTCCTTACCGCACCACTCACCAAGCGCGCCACCAGAGACACAGGTCACCCGTATAGCCTTAACAGACTGTGTGGGTCAAGGGCCGTTAGAGAGTAGCGCCTATGAAGGTCGATACGGCACACAGGTGGGTGACGTGGCAAAGTTTACACACCGCACCAGTTAATTACTTGAGGCTGAATCGACCTAGGAGAGGCTCAGGACCGGCTCTGGGGAGCGGTGGCTGAGCCACCGCTCCCCACTCACCACCACCACCAAGTAAGTCCTCGCTCCTTCCCGACAGACTCATGTCCGAGGCCCCACTGCAGATAACGCGCCCTCGGTCTCATCACTGCAGGCACGCGTCGTAGCTGAACCCCATGCGGCGCTCTTGCCTCCCCGAGCATCGCACGAACAAAGGGAGACGCCGCCTGCTCGTGGCTTGAGAGCGAAGGTTTTGTTTTATTCATCGTGAATGCGCCGCGGTCCCGCGCCGCCCATGCGGTCTCACCCGAGGGCCACAACCACCACCACCACTACGGCCACCCTCCCTCACAGCGAACTACGGACCGACGTCGCGCCGGAACAGGTGTTGTACCGCACTTCGCCGTCCTCGTACCTCCTGGCCGATGGCGCGGGTCGCAGAACGTCTCGGTGTGTGGCCGATGCTGTACTGATGGGAGGGGGGGGGAGGCGCCGTTGGAGCCGGTCTCGCCGGCAGCCGCCGCCCGTGGCGGAGATCGGGCCCGCCGGGGAGCGAACTCGCGGAGTCGAGACGGCGGCCAGCGCGACACCGGAAGCGTGAACGAGTGAGCGAACCGGTGGGTGAGTGATCTAATGGGTGAGTGAGCCGATGGGTAAGTGAGTGATCTAATGAGTATGAGCCGGTTGGTGAGTGATCCAGTGGGTGAGTGAGCCGGTGGGTGAGTGAGTCGGTGGGTGAATAAGCCGGTGGGTTCGTGAGCCGGTGGGTGAGTGAGCCGGTGGGTGAGTGAGCCGGTGGGTTAGTGAGCCGTGACCCCAGCTGCAGGAGCGAATTCTGAAATCTGAGCTTCTTCTCACGATATGTTATACGCATGCGTAGACCAGTGTTTTGACCTCCAATCACAATCCCTGGTACCACGGTTATTTAAGATGACTAAAAAATAAATACGATCACGAAACTGTAGTTATTCATTGTGAGTGAGGTAATAGTGATCAGGGTTAGATGTTGGGGTCCTTGATGGCAGGGGAGCTCAATGTTTCGCGCTCCAATGCGCCTTGGGTCTGAGCTCCACGAGGTGGCGGCAGCGATTCACTGGGACGGTGGTGCTGGGTAACGCTGAGGAGAGGCTCACTGATGGGAGGCTCACTGAGGAGAGGCTCACTATGAGCGGGAGGCTCTCACTGAGGAGAGGATCACTCTGAGCGGGAGGCTCACTGAGCGGGAGGCTCTCACTGATCAGAGGCTCACGCTGAGTTGGAGGCGCACACTGAACGAGAGGCTCACTCTGAGCGGGAGGCTCTCACTGAGGAGATGCTCACTGAGGGGAGGCTCACTCTGAGCGGGAGGCTCACTGAGCGGGAGGCTCACTCTGAGTAATCCATGCTGCGGGGAGGCTCACAATGTCAGAACGAAGGCTCTACGCTCATCGTGGAACCTCTCCCAGGCTCAAGTTGTCCCCAGCGCTGGAATGGCTTTAAATTGAGAGAGAGCGAGAGAGCGAATTGAAATCTCGCGTCAGTGAAGAAGTGGCTGATACGGTAACCACGTCGTCTTGTGCCCAGCGCTCCGAATATTTTCGGGGGAATCCGTTCAGACTCAAATCATTTCATGCAATCCTCAAATCGACCCCGATGTTGGTTTACTACCATAGAATTACAATAATAATACTAATGTTATTGATTGTATTGCTTCATACCATTGCTTTTTGTAACGTACAGACTGCACAATTTCACACAATGCTCGTGTAAAATTGACTCCTCGCTTTTCAACATTCTTTCTCGATTTTGCCGATAAACCAGATCAGTGACGCAACAACGAGACTCAATCGGCTCCGTCGGGTGGCGGAGGATATCGATGATAATTGGCACTGGAGCTACACTAGCGAACCCGAATGTGACTCATTACAAAATCAGTGAGTCGCCGCCGTGCCGCGGACTCACCCTGGCCTACACTCGCCAACCATCGAGAAACGCGAGAAGACTCCTGTAGTTTTGGGAGGACCCCCCCCACTCCCGTCCACTCTGGGTGCGAGGTCGCGTCCAATGTGGAACCCCGTGGGGATCGGGGTTCGTGCGACCAGACCACGTGGGGAGCCCGGGCAGCGTGGAGCGCCAAGTGCAGCCGCTGGGCACGGGGCAACGGGGCCGCGACCGTGGAGGGAGGCATACTGGACGTGGTGTGCCGGTGATGAATATGTGACGAATCCCACGTGCGATGGTTCGGAGTTCGGCGCGCGTGCATCATCCCGTTCAGAACTCCGCGCGAGGAATGATCGACGCGCGTGGCGACGCCGCCGCCGGCCCAGCGGACGAGCGGTCGCGTAAACCCGCGCGATGACTTTCTCCCGAGTCGGAGCGACTCGGCCACGACCCGAATCGCTAGCAGTGCGGAACCGAGGGCCTGGTTGTCGTGCGAGCGAGCGAGTTAGCAAGCGGCGGCGGCGGCGATGATGATTATTTCTAGTTTCCCTTGCGTTTGGAGAAGACGAAGGAGTCGATGCTGTCGCTACCCTCGTCGCCACGGAGGGGGAAACCTCCGTAGAAGTCGTAGGAACCCATGTACTTGGAGCCCATCTGCATGGAGCTACGCAACGGACGTGACTGCTGAAGGTAGCCCCCGCCGCTCACGAACGACACCGCCGCCGACTTGGTCGTGACGAGGCGCGTCTCCTCGCCCTCCAGGAGTTTCCTGTGGCGAGAAGCACGAGACATCTCCCCTCTCATCTCCCCCTACTCTCCCCCACGCTCTCTCCCACCTCACCCCTCTCACCTCACTCTACTCCCCTCCACGCTCTCTCCCACCTCACCCCTCTCACCTCACTCTACTCCCACACACGCTCTCTCTGTTCCAGTGCTCCACGCGATGTATGGTCGCCCCTAATTGCTGCCCTGCTCTTAAATGCCCTTCTCCCGAAACACCCATGCAGCCGACACCTGCCCCTGATGAAGTCCAGGCTCAGGCCTTCCTCTCCGCCTCTGTCTTGCGACCCGCATTTCATTGAACCCCAGTATATCTTTCCTTTGCACATTCATGTCTCTGACGTGACCCGCACCGGTAGGCGGCGATCTCGATGTCGAGAGCCATCTTGACGTTGAGGAGGTCCTGGTAGTCGCGTAGGTAGCGCGACATCTCGCTCTTGGTGGACTGAAGCTCCGTCTCAAGCTCCGCGATGCCCTCCTGCACGAGAGCGACCGCGGCAGAGAGGAGGAGGTTGGGGGGGGGGAGAGGCGATGATCAGACGGCGGCGGCTGTCCGGCGCGACGCCACAGCTTGCACCACAAATCACTCGCTGCGATTATACGCGCACGCAGGAGCATCGTCATCCGCCGCGAAACCACAGCCGTGTGCGTGATGCCCGTCAGCGCCTCCGCTACCCGCTGATCGTCCCGCAGCGCGGTCAGAATGGTCGCGCCAACACCGCACTCACTCAGACATTGTTATCAAGCTTCTGGTTAGGCGTCGGGACCTGTTCAGAAGCGGCGAGTCACTGTTATTGCCTAATCTGCGTGCTGCCATCGATAGGCCGAACGTAGTAAATGAACCAATTGAATTGTTGGGAAGCATCATTTAGAGATGGACAGAGCAGCCAAGAAGATCAGTTTTGACTGGGGTTCATTTGAAATTTAGTTTCTTCGCCGTTAATTGGACTTTTCATCGCCCGTGTCGCTCAAAAATAACCTCGCGTGTCGCTCGTGGCATGCAGCGAGCCCGTACGGTGCTGAATGTAGCTTTAGAACATCCAACGTGTCAGCTCACTAACACAACAATCATATCGCAGCGGCGTTTAACCGCTCACCTCGTGTCCGCTGCTCATGCGCCGACAAGACAGCAACGTGTTGGAGGTCTAACCCCAGGCAGAGCAGCAGCCACGTGGAGTTACGATGGTAGAGGCTCCACACTGTTAAATCCAATTAAGCAAAGTTTGCCACCCGTGCCATCCATATAGGGTTGCTGGTGGGACATTAGGAGACTGCTGCATTGGTGCTGCCTGCCCTTGCTGCTCCGGCTGTCCGAGTGTCAGAGCGCTTACATCCATTATTCCTCTCTATGACTGTGTCTAATACGAGTCACGTGCCACCTACCCCAGCAACCTGGAAAATTGTGCGAGATGGAACCCCAGGCTGCGTGACCTTGCTGCCTCTTCTTCATCATCGTCATCATCATCAGCCACAGTAACTAAATTGCTGGACGAAGGCCTCCCTTAGGATCGACATCTCGACCCTGCATCTGAGTCGACATCACCGCTCCATCTCCGAATTGGAATCTCCGCTGAGAGCCTCCGCGGCCAACGGGCAATGCCCCCCCCCCGCCCCCCTCCCCCCTCTCCCGCCCCTCACCTGCAACGCCTCGATCTCCTTCTGGTGACGCGAGTCGTACTCCTGAATCTGCTTCTCCAGCGACTCGATGATGTCCTTGAGCGCCTCGGCCTCCAGCGTGCGGTTCTGCACGTGGCGGCGGAACTCGGAGAGCTCCTCGCGCGTCACGTGCATGGCCTCGGTGTTGCGGTTCGCGTTCTCCGACAGCGCCGTGAACTTGGTCTTGAACCACTCCTCGGCCGCCTGCATGTTCTTGGCGGCGAGCACCTCGTACTGCGAGCGGATCTCCTGCAGCGCCGACGTGAGGTCCGGCTGGGAAGCGCCCATCTCCACGGTGACGTGCGCGCTCTGGATCTGTGCCTGCAGGTCGGTGATCTCCTCCTGCTGCACCTTCTTGAGGAAGTTGATCTCGTCGAGGAGCGAGCCCACCTTCTGCTCGAGCGCCGCGCGCTGCGCCGTCTCCTCGTCCGCCTCCTTCCTCGCGTCGTCGAGCGCCGCCTCGGACTCCTCGCGCCGCCGCCGCTCATCCTCCTGCTTGGCGCGCATCGCCGCCAGCAGGGCCTCCATCTGCTCGCGGCCGCCGCGGGCGCCCGCGCACTCGCCGCGGCACTCGTCGGCGAGCGCTCGCAGGTCGGCGATCTCCTGCTCGTACAGCTGCTTGATGTTGGACGGCTTCTCCTCCTTCTGGCGCAGGATGAGCAGCTCGGCCTCCAGCACCTTGTTCTGCTGCTCCAGCTCGTGCACGCGCTCGATGAAGCTGGCGAAGCGGTCATTCAGGCCCTGCAGCTGCTCCTTCTCCTGCCGACGCACCTGCTTCAGCTCGCTGCCGATGGCCTCGGCCTGCGACAGGTCCACCATGTCCATGGCGGCGCCGAGCACGAAGCCGGAGGCGAAGCGAGCGTGGCCCGCGCGGCGCGGCGGCGCGGCGCTGTAGGCGGACGCGGCCGAGACGGAACGAGCGCCGCCGTAGCCGGAGCCCGAGCGGAATCCCGGCATCTCGTAGCTCGGACGGTACTTGAGCGTCTCGCCGAAGTGCCGGCGGTAGATGGAGGTGACGGCCGAGTCGGACGTGTAGGAGCTCATGGTGTCACCTGCGAGAGGAGGAGAGGCGGAGAGACGGTGGGGGAGAGAGAGCGAGAGCCGAGAGAGAGAGACAGAGAGGGAAGAGGAGAGAGGCCGTTTTTCGCTCAGGAGGGACGCATTCCTCAAGTATGTAACTCTTCACAAGGGGGCCATGGGCTGCGCAATGAAGAGACGATGAGCAGGAGGGCAGGGTGGGTTCTTCACGGCAGGATGAAGTTGGCTGGGAAAAGCGAGGCTCCGCACACGTCATGCTGGAACAAGAGGAACTGAGTGTCTCCACACAGCGCAGGGTCCCCCTCCCGCGCGGAGCGAGGCCCCCCAGGGCGCGGGTCACGGGGTCACGGTCACTAGCTACGGTGGGGGGGGGCAATCCAGGCAAATGTGGGGGGCACGACCACGGTGTAGGGGGTGGGGGGCGATGGCTGTCCGTTTCGGCGGGCGACGTTCGGCAAATAGACAATTCCACAACAGTTTCGCAATTGATTGGTCACGTGTACAAGAAGAGTGCCTGTTTACTGCACGATGCCCTGTAATTCCAACTTTCAGTGGAATGAGTCGGTGCTTCTTAAATCAGTGTGCGGGGGGGGGAGGGGGCATCGCTGATCACGTGTCTGGTCGCCCAGCTCGGTGACAGTGATGATCCAGCGCAGCCTCTTCCCCCATACGCCTCCCAGCGGTGCTGCTGGTCCCAACCCACTGCTAGGTTGACTCAGCCTTAAACTCCACACAACGAGGTGATGCCTCACTGCTGAGGGTGAAACGCTGACACCAATGGGCAGTGATTAATGGACGATCATGAAGATTTCTCGTTTTCCAAAAGCTTCCAAAGCACACAAGCGCTGTGCTGATGTTTCGCAGACCCCGCGGCAGGTACCCAATTAAGGCCGAGTCGACCCAGGGGAGGCCCAGAATCAGTTCAGATATGCAAACTCGGGTCGCCGGGTTTGTAGCACAGTAACCACTGCATCACGAAGACAAGGGTACCCACGTAAACAGTCGTGAGATAGAACGTGAACCCTTTGGAAATGTCGCTATTTCTCCACTAATGTGACCTAACATGTGATCAGATCGTCATCTCTATCCTATTAAAGAGGGCCTGCTTTTAACAAGAAGCATACAAAAGATCTGCTCCTTCATTTCCTGATTGGAGCAAAATGATCGAACAAGTCAATGTTTGTGCTGACGTAGCTTTTCACGGCTCGATGCGTGACGATTGCTTCCAAAAGAAAACCTGATTATCGCAAAGAGCAAATGAGAGAGGAGGTGCGCTCGACACGGCTATCCAGAAAGTGCAGCTTTTGGAAGAAATCATCATCATTATCAATACCCGCTCAATCATGTACAGGGTTGCGGGGGCTGGAGCCTGTCCTCGGAAAACAGGGCGCAAGGCGGGGCTTTACCCAGGTTGTGACGCCAGTACGTTGAAGGGCGCTAGAGGCAATTTACTCAGCAGACCAATTAGCCGAGGCATCACTTATCATTCAATATCTGTGTAAGAACTTTGTTTAAAAAAATATATGTGTTGTTATACCGTTCATATGTTGTTTTTTGTTGACATGCCGTTCTCTCCACAGCTCTGCACAGCGCTTTGTGACCCTCGGGTGAAAAGCGACTCTCTAAGTGCAACTATTATTATTACAATGTCTTCTCACCGCTCTAGACTGTTGACGCTATTAGCATGCAAGTGTGTGTGGGCGACGAGCGCCACGCAGAGCCGCCTTTGTCTCCCTGGTGTCGATGTTGACAGCGCACCACCGCACAACGCTCCCCAACTGAGGAGGGGACGAGGCAGTGGCCAATGGCTCTGCTCTCCCAGTGTGCCGTGCCGGTCTTCATGGGTGCTACTCGTTAACACTTGACTCCACAGCTTGCTAGAGGCTGCACGTGGGATCTTTGCGTGTGTGCGTCAACACGCACGCGACCGACACCCGCAGCAGCTCATTGAGGAAGGAGGACATTCTGGAGCTGAGCCCCGGACAGCTCCAGCTGCAAGGGAATCCCGGCGAGCGGCGTGCGCGCTCTGGTCCCCGGATTGTAGGAGCAGCGAGGAGGCGGAGTGGGGAGAGGGAGCGGGGAGCGGAGAGAAGGGAGCGGAGAGAGGGGCGCGGCCGCATTGCGACGTGCGTCGCGTGACGCCTGCTGCAGAGCGCACCGCGGCAGCATCACTCACGACATCACTCGCCCACTGCATCACTCGCTCACCCACCTACCCACACACCGCATCACTCACGGACCCACCCACCGACCCACCTACCCACCTAGCCACTCACCCACCACTGCATCACTCACCGAGACACCCACCCAATACATTACTCACCCACCCACCTACCCACCAACCCGCATAGCCTGTCAATGCATCACCCACCGCATCATTCGCCCGCCCACCCACTGCATCACCCAAAGAGAAATACAAAGATCCCCCGAATAGCCTTAGCGGACTGTAGGTTCAAGTGCCATTAACGAGCACCTATAACCACGCCCGGCCGTCTTTGTCTCCCCAGTCGCAATGTTAACACACTGTACGAAATGCTCATTTGAGGTTGATTCCACCTAAGGGGGGCCCAGAACCGGTTCAGAAAATCATCACCGGTGTTGGTCGTGAGCGGGAATTGAACGTGAGTTGCCAGGTTAGCAGCCAAACGCACTAACCACTGAGCCACCGCCCTCCACACTGCATCACCCACTCACCCACTGCATCACCCATCCACATTGCACGACCCACATACCCACTCAATGCATTACCAACAACACACTGCATCACCGAGTACATCATCCAACCACCAAGACAAAGATCCCCCGTATAGCCTTAACGGACTGTAGGGTCACACACACGCACCCGCTGCATCACCAACACACTGCAACACTCACCCACCCAATGCATCACTCACCCCATGCATCACTCGCCCGCCCACCCACCCATCACATCACCCAGCCAATCCATCAACAGCTCATTGCGTCAGTTACCTGCCCACCCACTGCATGACCCAAGCACTGCATCACAATCGCTGCATCCCCCAGCACAAATCTCACATCACGATCTCTATTTCGCGAACTTGTCTGAGCGCCGCACCGCCGCTGGAGCTCGACTGTGTTTGCAGATAGACGGAGGTCGGCATTGTGACCGGAGTTCAACTCGCGATCTTTAACCCTGGCGGGCGAGGATGCAGCAGAAACGCGTGGCTCAGCGAAATGTCCCCGGGTTTTGTGTGTTTTTTTTTCGTGTGGAGGATGCATGTTCTCCCTGTGTCGTCGGGTACTCCGGTTTCCTTCCACAGTCCAAATCACTTGCCGCTGCCACTGTCTGGGTTAATTGGCCCCTTGACTAAATTGCCATGCGGATGGACTGGCGTCCTATCATTGGTATACCCCCTGCAGTGCGCCCTGTGTCTATCGGGATAGGCTGTGGTTCAGCGCGCCATACACAGAGTTAAGGGCGTACTTATAATGATTTAATGTTCAGCAGAGAAGCGCCAGTGTCTGGGTCTGCTGCACGCCATGACCAGATACAGGGCTTCCGAAATGGGGCAAGGCTGCCCTGCCCCGCGGGCAGCCCTGCCGCGCGGGCAGCCCTGCCCCGCGGGCAGCCCTGCCCCGCGGGCAGCCCTGCCCCGCGGGCAGCCCTGCCCCGCGGGCAGCCCTGCCCCGCGGGCAGCCCTGCCCCGCGGGCAGCCTGTGAGAGGGGGGCAGCAGTGGCTGCCGCAGTGCGACTCGGACCGCGCTCCCCTCCCACACGGGAGTCGTTTCTCCAGCCGCGGCGCACAGATCTCCCCCCCCGCCCCTCCACACGCACACGTGGAGCATCGCATGAAGACGCAGGTCCCCCGTTTTGCCTTATGAGACTGTAGGGGCAAGTACTGTTAGCGAGCAACTATGAAGGCCAGCACGGCACACGAGAGGCCCGGCCGACTTTGTCTCTCTGGTGGCGATGTTTATGCACCGCACCAGGTCATCAACCTTTTTAAGGCTGCGTCGATCTAGGGGAGGTATAGAACTGGTTCAGGTATTGGTCATTAGCGGGAATCTAACTCTGGACGTCGGTTGCATAACGCAGCGCACTGACCACTACGCCACCGTTCCACACGCACAGTGCACTGACCACTACGCCACCGCTCCACACGCACAGCGCACTGACCACTACGCCACCGCTCCACACACTCGCACAGTGCACTGACCACCACGCCACCGTTCCACACGCACAGTGCACTGACCACTACGCCACCGTTCCACACGCACAGTGCACTGACCACTACGCCACCGTTCCACACGCACAGTGCACTGACCACTACGCCACCGTTCCACACGCACAGCGCACTGACCACCGCGCTACCGCTCCACATGCAGCGGCGCGTTAAACGCACACGGACGCTAACGCTGTTCCGAGAGACTTAGCCATTCTGGGGCTCCAGGCAACATTCTGATTGAAAATCACTGAATCCTCCCAATGAATGTTGCGACAGCGGACTCTAATTTGAATCTTAGATTGAATAGATTTACTTTAACAGAGCATTGTTGTGCACGTGACCAAATCACTGTGAAACGATTGTGGAATTGTCTGTGTGCCGAACATCGCTCTGCCAAACGAGCGAACATCATCGTCCCCCTCCACCAATACCTGGCTTCAGACTCTCGTGAGTGATCTCGCACTCGCTGAAGGGGACCCGGGGGCTCGTACTCGCTGAAGGGCGCAAGGCACTCACCGGAGGCTGGGCAGTTCGAGCGAAGTCGCGTTTCGGAGAGAAGTTGGGGGGGATAGGCTCCGATCTGCGGCTCTTATACGGGAGCGACCCCCTTCCCCCCCCCCTTGCCCCCTCCCCCCACTGCAGCGTCGTCTCTCCGGCTGCGGCTGCTGCTGCTGCCGCTGATCGCGCGCAGCCCGACTCGCCTAATTAATGCGATTCAATTAGAGCCCTCATCGACGATCGATCTCAGAGGGAACGCGTCGGGAAATGTGGGATCAACGCACCGAGGCACGTGGTTCCCCGCGACACTGCGGTGGGGAGTGTGTGTGTGGTGTGTGTGTGTGGGGAGTGCGTGTGTGGGGTGTGCATGTGTGGGGTGTGCGTGTGTGTGGGGAGTGCGTGTGTGTGTGGGGGGAGTGCGTGTGTGTGTGGGGTGTGCGTGTGTGGGGTGTGCGTGTGTGGGGTGCGCGTGTGTGGGGTGTGTGCGCGGTGTGTGTGATTGTGGGTGATGCAGTGGTTAACGAGCTGGGATACAAGTTTGGCCGCCCCAGCTCGATTCCCGCTCACGCCCAACACCAATGATGATTTTCTGAACCGGTTCTGGGTCTCCCCTCGGTCGACTCGGCCTCTCAATTAAGTACTTAGTGCGGTGCGTAAACATTGCCACTCGGGATACAAAGGCGCCCGGGCGCAGTGCTGGCCATCCATCTCCACGTGTGTCGACCTTTATAGGTGTTCGCTAACAGAATTTAAACCGAATGCTATCTGGGTGATCTTTGCCGTTGTCTTTGGATGTGATTCTGGCCACCTACCTCCTCGTGTCGCACACACGTGTAACATGCGTGGCGACAATTCTATGTTAGTGGGCGGGAGCTCAAACGCCCGTGGTGAGACATCTACAGCAGCGGTTGGTAACCTTTGAGACGCGTCGTGCCAAGAGTTAACTCATTTACTTATTTACGAATCTGCGTGCTGCCATTGATAGTCTGGCCTCGGTGAATGTAATTCATGAGGGCATTCTTCTGTGAGGGGCCAGTGCCTCGTGGCGTCAGATAAGGAACCACGGGCTCCCTCACATGACCCCACTCCCACCCCTTATTCTATCTCCTCCTTGTGGTTACCCCCTCCCATCCCTCCTCCTCTTCCCCATCCCTCCTCCTCCTGCCCATCCCTCCCCCTTCTCCCCTTCCCACCCCCATCACTCCCCCTCCTGCACGTGGCTCCAAGCAGGATCCGCAGTGACTCCGGACTGCGCAGATTTTGACGCAGAGGCAGTGAGATCTGAAGCTCGCCGAGACTCCCCCCCCTCACCTCCACCCCCTCCTCCTCCCACGAAAGGAGCTGAGCCAGTGATGCGTGCGGCGCATGCGGGATGCGGACGCGGCGTGGCGGTAGTGGCACGGGTGGTGGCCGGGGGGGGGGCTCTACAACAGTGGCTCAGTCACTCCACTGCTTGATGATGTCATAGCCCCTCCGACACCGTAGGCGGGTGATCATTTGACTAAGGGATGTTCATTTCCTATTCATTTAAATACTAATCACATAACTTGTAATAAATACATATATTAAATCCAAGATTAAATGTACGTTAATTATTGTAATATTCGTGGGAAGGATTTGGTCCTTCAGGGTATAGGGGACTTAATCATTGATTTGTGCTTGAAACTGCATAATCACTTAAATCGCTCATGATTGCTCCCACAACCTGACCAGCATTGTCCCAACCTCATCATGAAGGGCTGCTTGCGACCGTAAATATTATACTTCAAAGATATTTCTTCAAGTTTGATTGAGGGTGGTGTGGTGGGGTCGGTGTAGCGCTGCTGCCTCGCAGCAAGAACCCGCGTTTGATTCCCAACTCGGGTGCCTTTCTGTGTGGAGTTCGCGTGTTCTCTCTCTTTCCCCATGCTCTGCATGGGTTTTCGCCGGGTACTCCGGTTTCCTCCCACCGTCTACAGACACGCTGCTGCCTCGGTAAATTGGCCCGCTGAGTAAATTCCCCCC
>JAZEWT010000013.1:19710535-19724509 GCA_036362905.1 Mordacia mordax
GGACAGCAGCATTACACGATGAGCGAGCGCCAGAACGGAGGCCGCGGCATCGCTATAGTGCGGCTGCGGCTGCACCGCGCCGGCTGCGGAGACCTGTGAAGGAGTCACGTTGATGGTTTTCACGACTCGATCGATTTCTCATCGCGTTCCGTCGCTGTTCTGTGAGGATGGCGACAATCTGGAGTAACGGGCACGCGGGTGGCACATTGATGATGGACCCATCGCCAACTGTCTGGATTCCAGCCAAACAGTCTGAGAAAAAGAGCCTTGTATTTGGGCAACAGGAAGTGATTTGTGCTGACGCTGGACCCCCGGTGTTCCTACGTTGGTACTTTAATAAAGTTGCCCACATGGTGTTTATGATGGAAAACTAACGGAGCTTGGTCTTCGTTGGGAAAAGTAGCGGACAATCTTAAGTCATCATCATCATCAATACCCACTTAATCCTACACAGGATCGCGGCGGGCTGGAGAGCATCCTGGCAGACGGAAAGTGCAAAGCAGTGCTATACCCAGGATGTAAAGCCAGTAGATCACAGGGTACTGAGGGAAATTTACTCAGCAGACCAATAAACCTAGGAAGCAGTGTGTCTTTGGACGACGGGAGGAAACCGGAGTACCCAGCAAAAACCCACGTGGACACCGGGAGAGAACACGCAAACTCCACGCAGAAAGGCACCCGAGCAGGGAACCGAACCCAGGCCCTTCTTGCTGTGAGGCAGCAGCGCTACCCACTGTGCCACCGCGTCACCCCCCGACCTCAGGCGATCTGTTTAAAACAAACAGACGTAACTCAGGCCAGAGTAATGACGGCTTGCTTAGGTGTGATTGAGTGCGGCCGCAATGTGTGCGGCCCTTGTCCTCCCCGCCGCTCAGCATCGTTTAAAACGCCGACGCGCGCCGCTGTCGGTGCACGCGAGACGTCAAGCGTGCCGCCGACGCCGCGGGTCTGTACGTGAGCTTACGCGTCTCTGCGCCGGCGGGACTCTCACCTGGAAGAGGCGGCGCACCACGTTGTTGCCGTTGCCCAAGGGGCTGCCTCCAGCGCCGCCGCCGCCGCCGCGCTGCTCCCCGTTGGGGCGCGGGCGGGCCGACTCGGCACACCAGCGCCGATACGCCTCCAGCGCGCCGGCGCGCGCCCACGGCTTTGCGCCGAGCGGCCCGCCGTCGCCCTCGGCGGCGCCGGGGGGCGGGGGATGGGGCTGCGGCGCGAACCCGGCTTGGCTCGCGGGGCCCGGTTCCGGCGACGGCGCGTGGCCGAACTGCGGCGCCGGCGCGGCGTAGCCGTGGCACGGGGAGGGATAGGAGGGGAATGGAGGGGGGTGCGAGGGGGGCGGCGGGGCACCGTGGCCGGGGTAACCGGCGTGAGTCGCCTGCGGCTGGTGCCCCGCGTGCGCCGGCGGCGGCCGCTGTCCGGCGCCGTGCGGCTGGCACGGCCGCGTCGCACGGCACTGCGACGCCGCCGGCGCCTGTGAACACCCGACCTGCGCGCCGACGGCTTGCGCCGCCCCGCATTTGTCCGCAGCGTCCTGCTCGTCGGCGCCGCCGTACAGAACGCGCGGTCGCTCCGCGTAGCCCACGAAGGCCGTGTCACTCAGCGGCCTGGCGACGGCGCCGTCGCGGTGGTGCCCCGCGCCGGCGTGCGATCTCGCCCCGCGCTCCGCGGCCCGCGCCCCGACCGCGGAGTCCCACCGCACCGCGTCGCCGCCGCCGCCGATCGCCGCGCCGTACACGTCGGTCATACTGGCGGCCGCCCCCCCGCGCTGCGCCGCCAACTCGGCCGGCCCCCGAGCAGCCCGCGCCACATCCGCCAGGTTGCACATGCTGGAGCGGAACGACGCCGGCGCGCCGCCGGCCTCCCCGGCGTCGCGCGCGGCGGCCGCGGCGCCGGCCCCGTCGACGCCGTCGGCGCGGTGCTGCAGCAGCGCGGCGTTGAGCGCGTTGTTGAGGGCCTCCAGCGCGCCGCCCGCCGCCGGACCCTGCCCGCCGGCAGCGCGCGCCGGCGAGTGGGTGCGGCGCACGGCCGTGCAGAGCGGCGGACGCGCCAGCGCACACGGCTTGATGGGCTGCTGCTTGGTGCTCACCACCTCCTTGCTCTTCACGTACTTGGCCTTGTCGGCCTCCAGGCGCTCCACGGCGCTAACGCGCGCCTTGCTCGGCTCGTCGGGCTGCCGCCGGAAGTAGTCGGGCCCCTTGTTGAGGATGCGCAGCGGCAGCGCGGGGTCCATCGCGCACGCGGGCTTGCGCGACGCGTTCTCCAGCGCCGTGCCGGCGGTGGCGCTGGGGCGCGGGACGGCGGAGGGGGCGCCCAGGAGGGCGTCAGTCCTGCGCCGCTCCCCAGGGTCCGACCGCGGCCATGGGCGCCTCCGCCTCCTCCACGAGCAGCGGCGGCCGCCGGCGGGCGTCCAGCACCCGCGCAGTCACCACCCACAGATCCCTCGCGGAGCCTTAAAGAGACGGTCGGTCCAGCGGCGTTAGCGATCAGCATCATGGCGCACACGAGGGGGCGGGCGGTCGACGCCTCTGCCGACCACTTTTATCTCCCTATTGACGTTGTGCGCACACCGCACCGCATGCTGGTTTAAGGTCGAGTCGACCTAGGGGAGGTGCAGGACCGGTTCATAAAATCGCCATTGGCGTTGGACGTGAGCAGGAATCGCTGCGCGCTCACCGCTCTCCATAACAAACAGAGATCCCACCCACGGTGCCGTGCCCGTGAAATCTGTTTGCGAGCGCACCGGGTGCTAATGAGCGAGCGGCACTCTGGGGGAAGTCATAAGCAGTTGTCGTAGCCAGACTTGTCTACATCATACGAATGTGAAATTTCCATCACTGGCTCAGGGCTATAAGCCAGGAGGAGCGCCGCCTATCTGCTCCCGTTCACGTAAGCTGTTGCGAATGTGAACGCGCAGCCCTGCTGGCTGTTGCTAACGTGAGCACGCAGCCTTGCTGGCTGTTGCTAACGTGAGCACGCAGCCTTGCTGGCTATGCTGACGTGTTCACATTGGCATAGCAGTCAGCGCTGGCCCCGACTGAATCACGTTGCTCAAGCTACGATCTCCCGGCAGGCTGTGGGGCGGGTAGCGAATGCTTTGCGTATTGCCGCGCGTGCGCATACAGGAGACGATGCTCACGTATTTCTCTCTGGCCGATTGAGCAGCCCGCGTGGGTTTTTTTGTGCGGGTACTCCGGTTTCCTCCCACCGTCCAAATACACGCTCCTGCCTAGGTTAATTGGCCTGCTGAGTAAATTGTCCCCGAAAAGTGTGCCCTGTGATGTACTGTCATCACATCCTGGATATTCCCTCGCCTCCCGCCCTCTGTCGGCCGTGATAGGCTCCAGCCCCCCCAGGATTAAGCGGGAATTGATAATGAATGAAGGAATGAGCAGCACACCCCTTCACACAATCCCACAGACAATGGAGTTAAATGCAGCCACTGGGCAGTTTTCACACAACACAGGTGTCTGTATGCTGGGGTAATTTATATATTTGCTGTGCGTTAATCATCGACAGAAGCGCACACAACCCCCCGCCACACACGACTCAACTATTTCATCAGGTGCCAGGTAAGAGAGCTGGGGTATTCAGCAACACGCGGCCAAGTACAGTGAACCCACGCATACAGTCCCACTGGTCGATCCACTTGCTACATGAGAGTCTCTCCAAAGCCACGCGGACCATGCGCGTCACCACGCCGGTTGGACGGATGTGGGAGCGCAGAGGTGCAGTACGACATTGCGTGTCGCTGCACTGCCCTCTGCTGCTCGGCACATAGCCCCGCACGTCCTGCGAGCACCTGTTCGTGCACGACGGCGGTCGCCCATCCAATCGCTCTGCAGGCTCGGGTCCTGCTGAGCTTTCAAGGTCGGACGTTGGCCGTGCGCTCTGCACGACCTTGCTCATTGTACCGCTTCATTTCTCACTGAAACATTTCCACTGGTAGGCTAATGGGGTGTGTGGGGGGGAGGCATGGGATTAGCAGCCACCTCTCCGCAGCTAGTCCGAATACTGGCCGCTGTGAGTCAACGACCCCAGATAGACCTGGCTCGTTGCCGCTGAGCGGATCAAATTACTACGGCTCACGGCGGAGCCGTCGGACCAATTCTCATATACCGAGCTCGCGGCATGGGCAAGCGGGCCGATTGTCATCATCCGGCACAGGGAGGGTGGTGGGGAGTTACGCACAGGGCCCCGACTGTAGGAATACAAGTGAGATAATTTTTCATCTCATTGTCAGAAAACGCTTAGTCCTGTACAGGGTCGCGGTGAGCCGGAGCCTATCCCGGCAGACATCGGGCGCAAGGCGGGGATATACCCACGATGGGACGCCTGTCCATCACCGGGCACTGCGGGCAATTTAGTTTGAAAGCCAATTAACCTATGCAGCGGCATGTTTTTTGGACTGTGGGAGGAAACCGGAGTGCCCGGCGAAAACCCACGCGGACACGTGGAGAGAACTCGCAAACTCCACACACAGAAAGCGGCACCTGAGCCGAGATGCGAAGCCGGGACGTTTCTGCTGTGAGGAGGCGACAGCGCTACCCGCTGGGCCACCGTGCCGCCCCGTGAGATTATTCACCGCTCGCAACTCTCGAAAACGACTGCGAGGCCGCGAGAAAGCGGAGGCGGGGCTCGCGGACGGCAGCCGTGCGTTAAGCCGGTGTCAACAACTGCGAGACACTGGGGTTATGGGGCCAAATAGCCATGGGAGGAAGCTCGGAGAACCCAGCGAATATCAACCGGGATTCATTTAAGAAAATCTGACTGCCGATGGGCAGTCGATTTGGGGTTTGCTTCTTCGAAAACGATGCTGGTAACCAGGCATCACTGCCGGTGGTGCTGCTGATGGGATTCGTACACAACCATGCTATTTACGTCGAGATAACCACGTGACGGCAATGTTTATTTACGTTTTCACTGCCACCAGGGACCTCTAATGCAGCAGCTGCACACACCCACAATAAGTGGCAACTCTTAATTACCCATGGCGATGGGGGTCGGGCAACCTGGATATATTCAACAAGAACCGCCGTTCGCCACTAAGTAGCGGTGACGTCCCCACGGCGCCTGTGCCAGGCCAAGTGCACTCTGAGCCCACGTGAAATAACGATGCCTCCCGACGTGCAATGCAAACCCTCGCAAAGGACAGAGAACGAAAGCTTGACACGGCTATCCTGAAACATCGGTTCTTGAGAGCAATTCTCATGTATCGCGCCGTGAAAAGCTATCATATATCGACGGAGCCGATATCTGCTGTTAATTATGAGCTCAACCAACGTTCTACTTCCATTTTGGAGAATCAAGTCTCAATTTTTCATCCGACAACGGAGAGTAAACTTAAGCGAGCGGCGAGCCCGAGACAACGGAGACGGGGCAAAGAAATGAACATGTGCACGGAGGTGAACTTCTGCGTTGAACAACGGTGAAGACTGGCTGCTTGGAAAGGTCTGCCATCAGCAGTGGATCGATCATGGCTGTTGATGATTTCAGGTTTGAAATCCAGGGCATCTCGCTCGGCCTGACCCCTGACCCCGTAGAGCCGATTTCGCACTGTCGGCGACCGCTCTCCACGAGCGCGGGAGCTGCACCACGAGGGCCGACAATCCATCCTCCCACCCGCATACCTAGCAACGCACCCACCCACTCATCCACCTGCTCGCCCACCCACCAACCCACTCACTCACTCACTCATCCACCTGCTCGCCCACCCACCAATCTACTCACCCGCCATCCACCCACCTACTCACCCACCAACCTACTCACCCACCATCCACCCACCAACCTACCCACCCACTATCCACCCACCAACCTACTCACCCACCATCCACCCACCCACCATCCACCCACCAACACACTCACCCACTCGCTCACCCACCAACACGCTCACCCACCAACACACTCACCCACTCGCTCACCCACCAACATACTCACCCACTCACTCACCCACCTGCCCGACCACCCACCAACCATCCACCCACCAACCAACTCACCCACTCAATTACCCACCAACCCGCCCACTCACCAGCCTATTCACCCACTCGCTCACCCATCAACCTACTCACCCACTCAGCTCGCTCATCCACTCACCTAAGATCCCCCTTATGGTCTTAACAGACAGTAGGGTTACGTTGGTACTAGTCAGTAGCAGCTATGTCAGCACGGCACACGAGGGGGAGGGTGGCCAGCACGGCACACGAGGGGGAGGGTGGCCAGCACGGCACACGAGGGGGAGGGTGGCCAGCACGGCACACGAGGGGGAGGGTGGCCAGCACGGCACATGAGAGGGAGGGTGGTCAGCTCCACGTCCCGGCCGTTCGCGAACCCACTCACGCCTCAATCCCTCTCTCGACAGCCTCCTGTGACACCTGCAGGAGGGACGCCGTCTCACCCACCATTTTAGAGCCGGGCCTGGGGCGACTCCGCGGGCGCCGCTGCCGCCAGCACGCGTGCGGCGGCGATCGCGACCGCGACGCCACCCTGCCGCACCCGCGCCGCCACCCTGCCGCACCCGCGCCGCCACCCTGCCGCACCCGCGCCGCCGCGACCGCGCCGCCGCCACGCTCCGGCACCCGGCGCGCCGTGTCGCTGCCCCCCCTCTCTCCCGCACCCGCGCCGCCGCCGCCGCCGCCACGCACCCACGGCGCTCGGTATTTATAGCCGCGAGGAGACGGCCGCGCCGGGGCAGAGCTCTAATCGCACGCGGCTCTCCCCGCGTGCGATCGGGCACCGCACACGCTGCCGTGCGGACTCCCTTCACCCTGGAAGCAACAACAAAAAAACGCACACAAAAGCCCGGCGCCGCGTCTCCGAATGGCGAGCGGCTCCCCGAACAAAGCGGGCAGCCGGGCTCTCGTTTCGCAGCGCGCTCCGCTGATCAACACCACCCCCGCAACCCCACCACCCCCTTGCTGCCCGCGCGGCAGAAGCGATAACCGCGGGCAGCGGATCAATGGGCAGCGCCGGCCGTGCGACGCCTGCCCTCGCGGCCGAAGCCCGAGGCCGTGACGGACGGCGCGCGCTCGTACCGGCAGGGCTAAGCCAGGGGGTGGCCCAGGCGGCGGCCGTCGGGCCCACGCCGCGAGTAAGGAGGCCGCCGCCGTCGCGGTGGACGGCCGTGGGTCAGTCTCAGGACGCACGGAGCGATCGGTCCGCGCCGCCACCTCCGCCTTATCTCTCCAACGACTCCAACCGCCGTTTATTGAGCGCTTCGGTTGCCGCCGCCGCCGCCGCCGACTCCCATTGGCCACGGGCGCGCGTCGAGCGCATGGGATTAACGACAAGCGGCGAGCCTCGTCCCCGGCTCGGGGCTCCCCGAGCCACGCTGCGGGGCGACCGGCGGTGCACCCGGCGGGACGAGCGCCAGCACTAACAGGTGCCCCGGGGTCAAAGCTGCTTCTCGTGATTCCGGGGCCCCCCAGGCAAAATTCAGTTTCGACCGCCGCCGCCGCCGCCGCCGCCGCCCCCCCCCCAAACACCCTCCAATTAAAAAACACTGACGCCTTCACAATGCATGCTGTAACAATGGACTTCAATTTCAATTTTAGATTTATATTAACAGCGTGCCAAGCAGTATACCAGCATTCATTGTATGGTGGTTGTATATATATTTTTATTTTATGTTGTAGTGTTCGAGAGTTTATCTAAACCTATTTTTGTATTTCACTCTCATACAGGTGTGGATGAGATGCCTGTCAAACGATCTGACCCATTGATCATGTTCGATATAATGTACACATGTGTTAGCGTATTGACCGTGACACCACTCGTGCCTGATCAGGAACGAGTCTACCTTCACTGGTATTTACAATTATTTTGTTTATTTGATGTCCATAATTGATATCGTCATTATTTTACTTAATTGATCGATTCTGATGTTGTTACTGACGTGCCGTTCTCTCCACAGCTCTGTGCAGCGCTTCGTGACCCTCGGGTGAAAGGCGCTTTTCTTAAAAAAATGCAAATATTATTATTATTGTGGAACTGTCTATGCAAACGGAGGCTCGGTCACACGGCCGGCTCGCGAGCCAAGGTTAACACCGCTGACGGGCATACTGCATGCAGTGTGCCAGGTCCTATAATCGGTAATACCTTCAGGATAACTGGCAAAATGGAGTTACGTGGCATCTGCGGCTCGCAGCCCCTTCACGTGGGGTTGGAATCACAATTGGAATACATTTTTGAAGCCGCAGCGACGACAGGTATCCTGGATGTGGTGTGCTGGGTGCGGAATATTTTCCGGGTCGCTGACCCAGACAGATTGAAACCCTGGCCGAGCCGGTTGCCTCGGAAACGCGGGTGAGAAATTTACATCGCGTCGTCATGGAAACGCAGTGGTAAGGCACCCGTGATGGTGTGGAGGATGCGTGTCTGCGCGGAGCCGTGGCGCAGCGCTTAGCGCCCTGCATGACCAACCCAGCCACTCGAATTCGACAGCGCCGTCGGTGATGATGAATATCTCAGGGCAATCCCCATGTCGACTTGACCACAAACGAGTACCATGTTCGCGTGTGTAAACATCAGCGATGGGGACACACACGCACACCCGCGTGTGGCGCTGGTCAGATCGCCCCCCAGCTTTCACTGGTGCCACTCGCTAACAGCGCTCGCTCCAACAGGCTGCGCGGCTACAAGGGGGCATCTCTCGTGTCTTTGTGTGGCTTCAGCTGCCCTCTCACGTCTTCTCTCCGTTGAAACAACAAAGCCAATCAATCGCACAGCCACCGCGGTGGCGCTCACCGGAGTCAAGAGCTGTCGTCGCAGCGGGAACACAAAGACGGTGCTACCAGGCGCCTTGACGTGTGCAGTTGAAGTGTTCTCCCCCTGGTTTGTGTGAGTTTCCTCCGGTTTTCCGTTTCCTCCGATAACATAACATATAGGACGCAGTGTCTGGCAAATGTTGCCTCCGGCTATCTGTGCGGCTGCCTTATCCGCGCTTTTTCACGGTTCCTCGCACGTCCGAGCGGTTCCTCGTCGAATATCTTTGACACTGAACAAACACTGTGCCACGCGTCGGAAATCATAATTCTGGATTCATTTTAAAACGTCTCGCAAAACTTAACGCGAGGCATTGCTGCTCTGCCACCTGCCCGAGTGAATCAGATCAGAGATGGAGAGGCAAGGATGTAGGAGGGGGTTTGAGGGGACGCTTCTCCGCTCGTCAAGACCGATATTCCCGGTGGCCGGCGGCGCGAGCCCCGGCAAGGAGAGGCGCCACTTCTCGCCGCTCGATCCCTGCGGCACCGAGTGTCGATTGAAACGGCAGGAAACCGGCGGGGGTCCGAGTGGGCGGACGAGCGTCGAGTCCCCAAAGCGACACCTGCCCAGATCCAAAATCGCGCCCCCGGAAATAACACATTGGTGGGGGGGGGGCAGCCATACTGTTAGTTGGTGCCAACAATTTGCAAGTCCTACATTCTATACAGTAGGTTATTGGTCAATTACTTTGAGTGTTTTATTTTTGTAGTGGGATAAAATCGGAGAAAACCTAAACAGAACCGGAGAGGTGGTGGAGGGGGAAGAAACACAAAGACTCCACACAGAAAGGCGTGAGTCGAGCCGCCTCGGGCAGATCCATCATCTCTCGGTGAGGAGGGGCGGACGTTGCCACTGCAAAACCACGCTGCTCTGCTGGCGCAGCCTGAGCTGCGCCAACGTCTGAGCTCTGGTCTCATCCTCTCCCCTCTACCCTCTCCTATCTCCTACGGCCAGTCTCGCTCAGCAGTTTTGCCCAGGATTTCTTTGTTCATTCGCTCCACTCGTCTCTGCTCTCGGTGGCTCTGCCACCTCCTCTCTCCGCGTCCTGATAGCAGCTCCGTCTTTGTTCCCTTCGCGCGAGCCACGTTCCCCGGTCCATCTCCTCGATCTACCCTCTCGCAGCACTTGAGACATCCGCTCTGTTTGCAGCAGCTAATTAACAATAACATTGCACTGCAGTCTTTCAGCCCAGCTGCGTTTGCATACATTGATTGGTCTTTCTGAAGGCTTGCATATACTCATTTTCTTTCGTTGTGCCAAATAACTTAAATTCTTCCCATGCCACTGTTGCTCGACATTGCCTGTTATTAATTTATCGAGCTGTGCAATCTTGAGCATCGCCGTTTACTTCACGCTCATGGTTGGCGGTTTCCAACTTTGTACAAGTTTGGTATCGTGAGTCTGTTTCATTGCGCAATCTTGCACATTTCCATGAAATTGTTTATGATTGCGGATAGAGTCTCATTCGGGCACACATTGCTGCAGTTCGTCCATGTGCCCTTTGGTCTTATGTACTGTTACGTTGGCCAGTTGGGACGTTGGTTGCAGGAATCCCACATCCAGAGCTCGCAAGCTCACTGGGTACTTTCTACTGTAATAATAAACATCTGTCAATCTAACTGCTGGAGGACTGAAGTCCCCGGAGTAAAGGTGTAGGTTTTTCACAGTTCGATGCGTGATGAGAATTGCTCTCCACAGCTGCTCTTTCGGGATGGTCGTGTCGAGCGCGTCTGCTCCTCTCTTCTTCGCGACGTTTCGCCTGCCACGTTGGAGGAACACTCGACGCGGCGATCCCGAAAGAACAGCTGTGGAAGTCCCCAAAATAAGGTTGGTCGCTTATTTAACCAAATCTCACCACGTGCACTAATCAATCAACGCAACAGTCATTTATCTCCACAGCCCATCAGCCACATCCTGCGAGTGCACATTTTCAGCAGCATTAGGTCAACGCAAGAAATATGAACCGGTTTCAACGTTCGCTGCCTCATCAGCAAAGTTAGGCTTGCTATGATTAAAAACACACGCACACTCGCAGCGGGCCGTGTGACTTCTGCGATGCGTAAACAAGAATACGGTGAGATCCGCGTGAGCAGAGACAGACATGTGACGGCTTCTGCACTTGTTTATGTCGCGACTAATAACCCCCCCTCCCCCCACGAGGCAACAAACAATTATTTCGCGTTACGTTTATCGTAGCCGCTAATGATCGCTGCCCCGGTGCACCGCCTGACAATCAAACGTTCGTCAACACAGTGGCCACGGCCAGTCCGCGAGACGATCGCATCCACGCCGTCCCCCTGGGAGCCACGGACAGGAGCGCCAGCGCAGCGCCCGCGCAGCGCCGGCGCAGCGCCGGCGCAGCGCCCGCGCAGCACCCGCACAGCCACGGAGCGAAACGTGGAGACAGCAGAAGCAGCAGCAATAACCACTAAAGACAAAGACCCCCTGTGTAGTCTTAGCAGATCGCAGGGTCAAGTGCTGCGAGCAAGCACCGATGAAGGCCGGCACAGCACACGAGAGGGTCGGTTGGCAGAACTACGCCCGGCCAGCTTTTTTCTCGCTAGTGGAGATGCTTACGCACGACGCCAGCAACTCATTTGAGATGGAATCAACCTGGGGGAACCTAAGGACCGATTCGGATCACTGTCACATGCTCGGCCACGTGCGGGACTCTAACTCGGAGGGGTAGTGCGGCGTTAGCCGCTCTCCCAGCGCGTTAACCGCTCTCCCAGCGCGTTAAGCGCTCTCCCAGCGCGTTAAGCGCTCTCCCAGCGCGTTAACCGCTATCCCAGCGCGTTAACCGCTATCCCAGCGCGTTAACCGCTATCCCAGCGCGTTAACCGCTCTCCCAGCGCGTTAACCGCTCTCCCAGCGCGTTAAGCGCTCTCCCAGCGCGTTAACCGCTATCCCAGCGCGTTAACCGCTATCCCAGCGCGTTAACCGCTATCCCAGCGCGTTAAGCGCTCTCCCAGCGCGTTAACCGCTCTCCCAGCGCGTTAAGCGCTCTCCCAGCGCGTTAACCGCTATGCCAGCGCGTTAACCGCTATGCCAGCGCGTTAACCGCTATCCCAGCGCGTTAACCGCTATCCCCGCGCGTTAACCGCTATCCCAGCGATCCCCACATCGGCAGCATCAACAACGATCATCAACAGCATCAGCCAGTGTCGACCAACTGCGCCTCCCCTCACCCCTTCCCCCATGGATGAAGCCCCACGTGGACACGGGGAGAACAAGAACACTCGATAAGGGCAGACATCCGCGCTGGGAATCAACCCTTCGGCAACCTTCAACATGTGGACTGATACAGACTATTCCACGATTGATTCACCATCAATTAGTCACGTGTACCACAATGCTTTGTTACTCTTTGGTGCGCTATTAAAATGAATATATTAAATCTAAGATTTGCGATTGAGGTCGATTCTTGCGACATTCAGTGGGAGAATTTGGTCAATGTGTGTGTGTGTGGGGGGTCATCATTGTATTTTGCCTGGGGCCTCAAAATCACTGAGACCGCCGCTGTGCCCACCTGGCTCCAAGCGGCCAAGGCTCACGACAGAAACGGAACGAGGAGTTTCCTCCGTGTGTGCGTGATGAGCCTGCGTGTGTGTGTGTGATAAGGAGCCAGCGTGTGTGTGTGTGTGATGATGAGTCAGCGTGAGTGTGTGACAATGAGTCAGCGTGAGTGTGTGATGATGAGTCACCGTGTGTTTGATGAGGAGCCAGCGTGTGTCATAAGGAGCCAGCGTGTGTTTGATGAGGAGCAAGCGCGTGTTTGATGAGGAGCAAGCGCGTGTGTGATGAGGAGCAAGCGTGTGATAGGAGCCAGCGCGCGTGTGATGAGGAGCCAGCGCGTGTGATGAGGAGCAAGCCCGTGTGATGAGGAGCCAGTGCGTGTTTGATGAGGAGCCAGCGTGTGTGATGAGCCAGCGCGTGTGATGAGGAGCCAGCGCGTGTGATGAGGAGCCAGCGCGTGTGACGAGGAGCCAGCGCGTGTGATGAGCCAGCGTGTGTGTGTGATGAGCCAGCGCGTGTGACGAGGAGCCAGCGCGTGTGACGAGGAGCCAGCGCGTGTGTTTGATGAGCAGCCAGCGCGTGTGTTTGATGAGGAGCCAGAGCCAGCGTGTGTGTGATGAGGAGCCAGCGTGTGTGTGTGTAATGAGCAGCCAGCGCGTGTGATGAGGCGCCAGCGCGTGTGATGAGCCAGCGTGTGTGTGTGATGAGCCAGCGCGTGTGACGAGGAGCCAGCGCGTGTGACGAGGAGCCAGCGCGTGTGTTTGATGAACAGCCAGCGCGTGTGTTTGATGAGGAGCCAGAGCCAGCGTGTGTGTGATGAGGAGCCAGCGTGTGTGTGTGTAATGAGCAGCCAGCGCGTGTGTGATGAGGCGCCAGTGCGTGTGTTATGAGCCAGCGCGTGTGATGAGGAGTCAGCCAGTGTGATGAGGAGCCAGCGCGTGTGTTTGATGAGGAGCCAGCGCGTGTGTTTGATGAGGAGCCAGCGTGTGTGTGCGAGCAGCTAGCATGTGTGTGTGTGTGCGAGTTACTAACCTACCGGTGCCGCGGCACCGAGTGCAAAGCAGCACAGCAAGGAGGTCGCCGCCGGGGTCACCTCGTGGTGATTCCGTGTTGTCTCCTCATTTGCAGGGCCCTTCTCCGGGCTCCCTGTTTTCCCTACGCGTGCAAAGTCAATACATTAGCTTATATGCTAAGCAGCGCCCCCTTCACACAGTCGGCGTGGCTTTCTGCCTGAGCGGATAAAACATCTCATTGCAATGCTCAAAGTGTGTTAATCCACTGCTGGATGAGGGCACCGTGTGAGGACACAAATAGGCCTGCAATCCTGTTGTCTCAGTCGCTATCTCGTGAACAGGGCTGAATTTCTCACCGAACATTGTGCGGTTCGCTCATCGACAGCAAGGTCGCAGGTGACGCATCTGACGTGAGATGCATACAGAACGTGGTGTGCCGGGTGAAACAATATTTCCGACAAAGGCCTAGCCGAGAGCGACGCTGCGGGTGTGCAGCTCGGGGCACAGAGCGAGCGATGCGCCCGGATTCCCCCGTCGCGACGGCCGCGCCACCCCGCACCATCCCCCGTGTGAGCGAGCAGCAATACGGCCCCACGTGTAGTCACGCACCATCCCCCGCGTGAGCGAGGAGCAATACCGCCCCACGTGTAGTCACGCACCATCCCCCGTGTGAGCGAGCAGCAATACGGCC
>JAZEWT010000013.1:19728959-19749624 GCA_036362905.1 Mordacia mordax
CCCCACGTGTAGTCACGCACCATCCCCCGTGTGAGCGAGCAGCAATACGGCCCCACGTGTAGTCACGCACCATCCCCCGTGTGAGCGAGCAGCAATACGGCTCCGCGCGTAGTCACGCACTGACGACAGCGCCCCGACGGCGTGACGCGCTCCACGGCCGTTCTTTCGGGATAGCCGTCACGGGCAGCCTACGGTTACGCGCGTCACGAGCCTCACACGTGAAGATGCTGAGCGTCACGCGCAACCAAAGTTGAAAATAAACCCCATTAAAGCTACGCCTGGCTGCTCTATCAATCTATAATTTACGCTAAAGAAAAGCGATGCGATTGGTGTATATACTATCGTTTATAAACGTATGAATGGCACGCAGCAGATCCGTAAATAAGAGTGACTAAGTTCACTCTCGGCACGCTACTTTCCGACAGGCTGCCGACCAATGCTCTAAATCACACAGCAGGGCTCTCTTCTAATAATAATAAAGAAAAAGTACTGAGCCTCGTGAAACAGGAACGGCTCGATCACGAAGGCGCACGTCGCGCATATTGTGACGGCCGTCTCATCGCCGAGCACATTTTACGCGCGACGCAAACAATCGCGCTGTCGTGGCGCTGTCTTGCATCTTGGCAGCGGCATCAAGTTGCTCAGCGTTGGGGTGCCGCGCCAGCGTGCGGCGAAGCCCCACGACCGTCGCGAGTTTAGAATTTCCTCCTCGCCCTGGCAGCGCGGAGCGGCGCACGAATATAGCGCAGAGACAACAGCCTCCGCTGCGTGCGCTCGCGAGAGCGCGCGGAGCGCACCGGCCGCTCGCCGCGCCAACCGGCGTCGCCACCGCCGCCGGGCACCCGGGCCACGACCCAGCATCGCCGTCAACTCGATGCCAAAGGGAGGCCGTGTCGGGGTGGCGGTGGCGAGCGATTATTGCAACGTTTGGCCTCCCGCGCCCGGAGGCATTTTCAAGGCAAAACAACGTTGCGGAGGAGGGAGGCGGATCGCTCGACATGGCTATACCAAAAGACCAGCTCGACACCAATTCTCAACGCCTCCACATTTCAACAGTTGGCATGCGAAACTGCTGATGAGAGATTGATGTGTCAAAACTGGTCCAGAGTTTTCTTTTGTTTAACCATTGCTGCTGTGTATATATTTGTACATGTACTCCGAGAGGACTGTGCGGCCCAATAGGATTGTTACGCTGCATGTTTATTCTGCTGCCAAATTAAGTTGTAGGCTGTTGTTTTTAAAACCTTGTACTGCAGGCCGTTGCGATTTTATTCATTATGGGGCGGCGCGATGGCGCAGTGGTGTAGTGGGTAGCGCTGTCGCCTCACAGCAAGAAGGACCCAGGTTCGATTCCAGGCTCGGGTGCCTCTCTGTGGGGAGTTTGCGTGTTCTTCCCGTGCTGCGTGGGTTTTCGCCTGGTACTCCGGTTTTTCCCACCGTACAAAGACACGCTGCTACCTAGCTTCATTGTCCTGCTGAGTAAATTTCTCCAAAAAGTGTTCCAGACGATATACTGGCGTCACATCCTGGGTATTCCCCACATCCTTTGCGCCCTCTGTCGGCTGGAATAGGCTCCGGCTTCCCCACGACGCTGCAGAGGATTAAGCGGGTATGGATAAGGAATTAATTCAATCATCATTTATAATCCTATAAAGGGTCACCGTAAGCCGAGCCTATCCTGGCAAACACTGGGCATAAGGTAAGACTAGGATGGGACATTATTCCATCACAGGGCCCTGGGAACAATTTTATCAACAGGCCAATTAACTTCGGTAACAGCAAATCTTTGGACTGTGGGAGGAAATCGGAGTACTCGGCAAATACCCAATTAAGACGGGGAGAAAATGCACACTCCACACATAAAGCCAGCTGCTCCCAGAATTGAACCTGGGTCCTTTTGACTGAGGTGGCAGTGCTACTCACTTTGCCACCGTGATGCCTTTACGATTTTGTATTTGACCCAAATTCTTCCTTTAAAAAAATCGGTCCGCAGTGGACGGTCCCACGAATCGGCCAGGTTGTGGTTTGACCCGCTGTTTGCTGCCTTCTGCTGCTGCTGCGTTCCTCCAGGGAGCCCCCCATTGTCGGCGCGGCATCTACGCCAGGCACAGCGCTCACCTCCGCTAGGAATCACGCACGCAGCAACACCAGCTGCGGCGCAGGTAAAACTTGTCCGGCCGGAATTTCACTTGCCGCCTCCTCGACTGCAAGTTCAATTAGCCGTGCCGCCCAGTGCACGGCGAACTGCCGCGTGGTTGCCGCGTGGTTCCCAAGCCACTGAGGACGATGTGAAGAGTGTCCCGCACCGAGCCGTGTGGCTTTCGGCAAGCGACAATCACTGACTGGTCGTCACCACACAGGTTTATGGAAGCGTGTCATGCACAAACCACAACAACCGCCATTCATCGCTAAATGGCAGTGACGTCACCGCGGTGTTTGTGCCAGGCTAGGTGCACCATCGAGGCCACATGATGTGTCGAAGGCTTCCTGGCAGGTCACGAGACAGACCCAAGTTAAGGGTTGACCGAGATGACCCGACAGATGCAGCATCCGCGCCTCCCACTGCGTCAGCTTGTGGCGCTCCGCTCGTTGTCAGTATCATGCAACGTGTCAGTATCACGTTGCTGGGCAGTTCGAGGCAGGCGCCTCCAATTGCCCAGCAACGACCTTCACGAGTGTTCTATTTCGGAGCTCATATGCACACCATTGCTACCAGTCTATGGCAATTACACTCAGCTCTTGGTCCTCCTGCCCCGCAACAGCTTGTATCTTCTCTAGCTCAGTCTGCACCAATTTACCCACCTCTATATAACTAAACAGAGGCTGCTTGGCCGTGCGGTGGCTGGGCATTCGGGCTACCTAACCCAGTCAACACAGCCCTCACCTGCCAGAGGAACTCACTGATGGAACGGTCTCCAGAACTTTTGAGGATATGCAAGCTCCCTAAGGTTTAAAAAGTGTGCAGATCCTCATTTAAAGGGGGTCCAAGCTCCGCAAGCACTACATGGTGCTAAGCAGCCGATGAAAATAGAATAATGCTACTTTGACTAATCCGCTGCCAAATCGGAAGTGATCATAAAAAAAATTTGCCCATGTACGGAAACTTTTGCACCGTATGACCTCCTGATCACTTTTAAATACCCCGAGAAGTGCTTTATTTGATGGGGCTGATTGGAAAGGCTGCACACGTTAGTGCAGCATTAGTGCAGCATGGTCCCCAACGCTTCACAATAATTTTCAGATCATTAGCTCACGCAACATTTTTGAGGAGCAGGAGTGAGCCATCTCTTGAACGCTGCTCACTGCGTCAGCCTCTCATTGCATCTGCTCCAGATGGAAATGCATCACCAAAGATAAAGAAACCCCGCATAGCCTTGACGAACTCGAGAGTCAAGTACTGTTAGTGAGCACCTATAAAGGCCAACACGACACGAGGAGTTGGGTGACCAGCACCTTTTCCAGCCGCCGTTGTCTCCAAAGTGACTATGTTTACACACTGCACCAGGCACTCATTTCAGGCTGAGTCGACCTACGGGTGGCCTGGGATCGATTCAGAAATTGGCCGTGAGCGGAAATCGTGGTAATCCGCGTTCGTAGCGCGGTGCCTTCACTGCTACTCCACCACTCACCACAATACGCTCACCATACTCACCACAACACAACACGCTCACCACACTCACCAAAATGACCCCTACCGCACAAGAACCACAACTCCACAGGGAACACACAGATATTCACATTGCATACACGACAACCACTCACATCACACGGGTCATATCTCAACCACTCACCCTCACCGCACACAGCCTCACCACACGCGCCCTCACCACCCTCACCCTCACCACACACAGCCTCACCACACGCGCCCTCACCACACACACCTTCACCACACACAGCCCACACACGCACCCTCACCACACACACCCTCACCACACTCACCACACACGTCCTCTTCTGTGCATGTACTCACCCCACGTCGCGGGGTCACTCTCAGGGTCCCCTCTCCTCCCCTCTGGGTCCCTTCTGGGTCCCCTCTCCCCCTGTCGGGGGGCCCCTCTGGGTCCCCTCTCCTCCTCTCTGGGTGCCCCCCCTCTCCTCCAGTCGGGGTCCCCTCTGAGGCCCCTCTGGGTCCCCTCTCCTCCAGTCGGGGTCCCCCTGGGTCCCCTCTCCTCCAGTCGGGGTCGGGGTCCCCTCTGAGTCCCCTCTCCTCTAGTCAGGGTCTCCTCTGAGTCCCCTCTCCTCCAGTCAGGGTCCCCTCTGAGTCCCCTATGAGTCTCCTTTCCTCTAGTCGGGGTCCCCTCTGGGTCCCCTCTGAGTCTCCTTTCCTCTAGTCGGGGTCCCCTCTGGGTCCCCTCTCCTCCAGTCGGGGTCCCCCCTGAGTCCCCTCTGTGTGCCCTATCCTCCAGTCGGGGCCCCTCTGAGTCCTCTCTGAGTCCCCTCTCCTCTAGTCAGGGTCCCCTCTGAGTCCCCTCTCCTCCAGTCAGGGTTCTCTCTGAGTCCCCTCTGAGTCCCCTCTCCTCCAGTCGGGGTCGGGGTCCCCTGAGTCCCCTCTCCTCCAGTCGGGGTCCCCTCTGAGTCCCCTCTGGGTCCCCTCTGAGTCCCCTCACCTCCAGTCAGGTTCCCCTTTGAGTCCCCTCTGAGTCCCCTCTGGATGCCCTATCCTCCAGTCGGGGCCCCTCTGAGTCCTCTCTGAGTCCCCTTTCCTCTAGTCAGGGTCCCATCTGAGTCCCCTCTGAGTCCCCTCTCCTCTCGTCGGAGTCCCCTCTCCTCTAGTCGGGGTCTCCTCTGAGTCCCCTCTCCTCCAGTCAGGGTCCCTCTGAGTCCCCTCTGAGTCCCCTCTCCTCCAGTCGGGGTCGGGGTCCCCTCTGAGTCCCCTCTCCTCTAGTCGGGGTCCCCTCTGAGTCCCCTCTGGGTGCCCTATCCTCCAGTCGGGTCCCCTCTGAGTCCCCTCTCCTCCAGTCGGGGTCGGGGTCCCCTCTGAGTCCCCTATCCTCCAGTCAGGGTCCCCTCTGAGTCCCCTCCGTTCCCGGTTCGAGCTGCGTGTTCACTCTCACCGCGCATGCGCGGGTGGCGGGGTGGGCGGGGTTAATGCCGGGGGCGGGGCTCGTGGGTCGGGAAGGCGTGGCGAGCGCACCTCCTCCTCCTCCTCAAAGCAGCAGAGGGGAGGAGGAGGAGGAGGAGCGCTCGACACGGCTGTCCCAGGTGCTGGATCACCCAGAGGGGTGGCCCAGTGGGTAGCGCTGTCGCCTCACAGCAAGAAGGTCCCGGGTTCGAATCTCGACTTGGGTCCCTTTTTGTTTTGAGTTTCCATGTTCTCCCCGTGTCCGCGTGGGTTTTCACCGGGCAATCCCGTTTCCTCCCACGATCCAAAATGACCCTACTGTTTAGGATAATTAGCCTGCTGAGAAAATTTCTCCCAGTGCCCTGTGATGTACTGGCGTTACATCCTAGGTATAGCCCCGCTTTTCACTCCCCTTCTGCCAGAATACTCTCAGGCCTCCCCGCTATCCCGTGCAGTATTAAGCGCGTATTGATAATTAATAACTGAATTACCCAGTAGGCAGAGCTAGGGCACCAGCAAAAGCAGGGGGCACCAACAAAATGATTTGTTTTGTAGTGGTGGTCATATTGTTGGTGATAATTTTTTTTATAAATACACGCGAACTTTGCACGTACAAGGATTATGATTTGAAAATATGACAACACAGCAATCAGCTCGATATCTCCGCCGTTTCTGTTGTTCAGGCATGTCCTTGCAGAACGGTGTTGCTGTGCAGAATACAATCGCGTTTCACGGGGAAATTTGAAAAGGTTCCCCAAAGCTAGATTATTCATACACGCTCTTGATGTGAACAAAAATCTTCGCGGAGAACTACGGCGGTTCAACTGTGATAAATCAAGTCGCATTGATCTTCATGACATGATGGACGGAATACAATGTCTATTTTTAAACGTAGAGCTGGCACTACGTACTCTTCTAACATTGATTATTATTAATCGCTCTTTTCCTCGGCTCAAAAGGATTTTTAAAAACACTCAAGAGAACAACAAGGTGTCAGGACAGACTGGATTCACGTTCCCTGCTATGTATGGGAGTGGACACACTTTGTCGAATCAGTTTTGATGAACTTATCCAGGATATTGCAATCATAAAATATAAGGAAGCTATTTTAATACCAGCATACATATAAATGTTGGTCATTTAAAAAAAAAAGGTTGTTTTAGTTTAAGCATTGTTTTTATTTTTAATTACATATGGACGGGACAAAATCATTTTTTTCAGTACTTACAGCCTCAAAACGTCTTTATCTGTCCCTAGCGATTCCGAGAGGGTAGGTCGCTGTGACTCAATAAATCAACGACTATGCTTTATTCCTTTATTCACTCGTGCAATGATCTGGATGTGACCTTGAAACACGCTGGTAGTGATCTTGAAATACTCCGGATGTGACCTTGATACTCTCTGCATTTAACCTTTAAACCCTCTGGTTGTGACCTTGGAACCCTCTGGATATGACCTTGATATCCCTTGGTTGTGACCTTGAAACCCTCTGGATATGACCTTGAAAGCCTCTAGTTGTGACTTGCAAACCCTCTGGATGTGACCATGAAAGTCTTTGGATGTGACTTTGAAATTATCTGGCTGTGACTTTAGCCTCTGCTTGTGATCTTGAAACCTTTGGTCTTGTTAGTTTGTTGCGTCACAGGAATCCCGCATCCAGAGCTTGTAAGTTCACCGCGTGCTTTCTGCTGTAATAATCAACATCTCTCCTTCGCAAAGGTGAAGCGAATGAGAGGACCACTCGACACGACTATCCCTGAAGAGCAGCCCTTGAGCAGTTTATCATACATCAATTCGTGAAAAACTATATCAATGCACTCATTCGTGTAAAGAACTTTTCAGTCAGTCTTTAAGCTGGAGTGAACCGTTGAGCTACGTAACTTTTTTACAGTAATCCAGCGGGGAGGGGTAAGCAAGTTACAATATCTCAGGGCACCGGGGCTAATTTAGTCACAACACAACCTAGGCGGCATGTCTTTGGACTGTAGGAAGAAACCAGAGTACCCAGCGAAAACCTGCGCAGACACGGGGAGAACACCCAAACTCCGTACAGAAAGGCACTCACCTCATCACCATATTCATGAATATTAGTAACTTAGCTATTCAATGCAGCTAATCGCTCAACAATCAATCAAGGCTATTAACACTGTTGTTGTGCTGGCAGGGTGGCTTTGCAGTGGTAAAATTTCTGCCTCACACCCCTGCGTGGAGTTTGTGTGTTCTTCAGTTTACTCTCATAACTAATAAACCCCGAAATAATTGGTGTAACATCATAATATATAGGATGCAGTCTCTGGTAAATGTTGGCGCCGGCTAACTGCGTGATTACCTTCCTTTTCACCTCAGTGATATCCTCACTCCTCAGACGTTCTGTCTTCAAACGAATGCTTTCGACATTGAATGAATATGCGCGACGTGTTATAAATTGTATTTATTATTATAATTCAACACTTGAACCGCATCCTATATGGCCATTATATCTTTATCAATACACCCCAGATCCAGGGTTTGAACACGACACGTGCGCTTTCTTAGATTATGCTCGACATGGCCATAAAGAATATCTTGTCAACTCGACACAGGGATGGAACCCAGGCCTTATCCATTGGCGTACTCGGTGACATGGCCAGTGTGAATCACCCACTTAGGGTACACAGTACAGCAGGAAGAATCTCCCTTCACTATCCAAATTGGGCACATTTCTGCGTAGCGTTTGTGTGTTCTCCCCCGCCTTTACAGTGTAATAGTGGCGTTGTTCGTCCCGGTCTGCATGGGTTTCCTCTGGGTTCTCTAGTATTAGCCAAACATTCAAATGCAAACGGGTTCCTACAAACCACTCAATTGGTATTACGCGTAAAAAAAATTGTCTGCCCTTGTTACTACAATTTACTACTACAGCAAACTGCACATTTCAGAGAAAAGCCATAACAAGCATTACTGCCCTCTAGCGATTTTTCGCCTCCACATTGGTGGCATCGTCAGGCCAAACGTGGCTGGTGAAATATTGCGAAGCAGACAGCAGGTACACTCGACACTGCTACACAGAGAGAACAATTATTGATAGCAATTGTCACACAGCCAGCCATGAAAACCGAGATCATAACATATTTAATGTCTAAAAATTAGTGTGACGTGTGTCATGCACATTTCTCTCAGTGGCAGTGGGTGGGAAGGTGCTGCCCCCTACAACAGACCAGTGATGGCATGAAAGCGTATTAGAGGTAGCTCTGCGATAGTCGTTTCTGAAGACCGATTTCCATCAAGAAGGGTCGTGATGCTGAGAGCTCTGTGTCGATTCTTTGTCTCATGACACATCTAACAATACATCTCAAGTCACGTCACGTGATACAGCGTCTGATACAGCTCATGATACAGCACGATTAGAATAGAATTCAACAAAATAACGGTTTTTAAAAAACGACTGATGGCACGAGTCAAGTCTACATTTTGCATCTACGATGGGACTAAATACAGCTTCCACCGATAACCGCCTCTCTACACGAAACTTACAGCGTTTAAAACCCGCGCGGGTCTGATCACGCCATCGCTAGTCTACGGTACCCGGAGACGGAGCGCCACGCGCTCCGCCAGGGGCCGCGGGCTCTCCGTGAGGGAGGTGTCCGAACCGTCGCTGATCACGATCACCGCCGCCTGCACTCTCTCCCGGGCGCCCCCTCTCTCCCGGGCGCCCCCTCTCTCTCGAGCCCCCACCCTCGTCTCCCTGCTTCTCGTATGCCCGGCTACGGAGGCGGCGTGGTTTCCGGCTCGGCCGTGTGTCACCGTTGCCACTTCGTCTCTCGTCCGTCCCGTTGTTTCAATCCGACTCCTTGGATTTCCATTGGGGCCTAGCTGCCACGTTCCTGGAGCCTGCGTGGGCTGTATGTCTGCGTACGATGCACCCGAGACGACTTTACTGGGGGAACAGCTTCCTGAGGCTAATTTAGAACTGATGTGGCCTGTTTTGGAGGTGTCCGTATCGCACTTATATAAATGAATCCCCTGAGAACCATTCACGTTTAGACCATTGGCTCGTTGCAGACACTCACTCTGATCTGAATTGTTTTTGGCAATTTCGTCTTCAGTGAAATCGATAAAAACACTGCTTGCGTTTCTCTCAAACTGGAGGCTCACAGCCCTGGGGCCCCCATCGCTCGGAGCACAGGAAGGTCCCTCCTCACTGTGGTCTCCTGTCGCTGCGTAGAGAAAGCCTCGTGCCTCAGGAGTCTCAACCTGTGGAGAGAAATCCTCGTGTGTGCGATGATCGTGGCCAGGACTCGCTCTTGCTGGTACCTCTGCCCGGTGGGCTCCAAGTTGCCCCAGTATGACGTTGTCCTGCTCGCGCTGCTCCGTGACACCAGCCGCACGCATTGCTGGACGGCCGAATCCAGCAGACGGATGATGATCTCTACAGACGTCGATGCCTCCACGACTCGCAGGAAAACCACTGTGAACCATGGAATACACTGCACTTTTTGAATGCACGTAATACGCGGAATGGCCCATGTTAATTTTCTCCGAATCACTTGGCAAACGTTGAGTTTTCGACATAACCACACCGCAAGTTTTCGTTTCCACTATTCCTTCTAAATTGCTGGCCTTGTTCGAGGAGACCAAATGCTGGAGACCCTTCCGTGGCCGCCCCACGGCCCGTGTGACATCATGCTCCACAACGCTGCTGTTGCTGGCGTGCCGAATCGTGCCCCCAACACACGGTTTTGATTGGTGACGCTTGAACTCCGAGTCAAAGGGAACACGCACCTTCCTCGCGAGTGATTTGCTTTTCTCAGCCACCAGCTGATCAAGCTCACTGTCGCTCAGATCAATCGGTGCTTCATCAGCGTGCTTCGCTCCCTTGCCAATTAATAATTTATTTGGGGCAGCATCGGCACCAACTCTTGGCTTAGTGTTGTGTGAGGATGGTATTTCAAATGTTTTCTGTAAGGTTTCAGTAGGTGTTTGTGTCTTTGTGCCTAACTCGTTTGCAGAAGGTGATGCCGACTTATTCTGGTCAGAAATTGGGAGGCAGGAAGCCTGGAGTTGTAAGCCGTTGGAAGATTTAGATTTCTGGGAATAGATAAACTCAACAGACTTTGGGGAAGGTTTGGGAGATGTGCCCGACATCATTAATCGATTTACCTGCGTGAAGTTTCTGAGCAGAATTCTATCCCGTAGTGACAGCTGGATAGGGCTGGGTGTGGCCATGTGGCGTCCAGAACGATCCTCGTTCGCTACGCTGACACGAGGGCCGTGGCACGGTGTGCCGAGCGCACATCGCTCAATCCCTCCTCCGCCAGGATTGCCGCGTTCTTCACCGCCATGCGGCTGTGCCGAGCGGTTTTCAACGCGTGTCGACACTGCGTTTTCTGGGCTCCGCTCGTTTCCCCATCGCTCCTCGGTTCCCGTGCGACGGCTCTCACCTAGACCTTGATCGCGGGCCAAGCCAGGCGGCAAAGGATCCTCGTCCTGCCCCGCAGGTCGTGTCGGGTACGAGGGGGGACTGCTCCACTCGACGTCACTCAGGTGCAGCTCCTCGAGTAACGAGCGCAGGCCGGCGATGTCGTGCGTTCCCCCGCCACCAGCGTCCTTCGTCCGCGTCAGAGCGTTTGGACTTTGGGCCAGACCGTTTCTCTCACTGCTGTCATATCCCTGAGTGCCAGGCATTGGTGATGTCTCGGACTGCTGCTGCCCATATCCGACATCTGTGGATTGCACCACGATCTGAAGGACATTGTCACTGAGGACAACGTGAGTGCTGACGACGTTTGTTCTTGTTGCGATGACTTCCCCGGCAGGGGCTACTCCTGCGAAGTCGCTGTCTTCTGTGGGACGTGGGTTTGTTGTGGGGCCCGAGGCCGGCATTGGGCGGTGAGGATGGTGAGAGTGGCGAGGGTGGTCAGGGTGTGCCAGCCCAGTCTGCTGCTTCCCTGGACCGCGAAGAAGGTCGTCGTCAGCCGTGGGCCCGACCACAGGCTTCACTCCACCGCATTTCCTCCCTGCAGGATGCAAAGCTCAGCAAATACAAAAAAATCCCCCCCTTTAGACATTAACAAACTGTAGGGCTAAGTGTGGTTAGTCAGCAGTGAGTACAGCCAGTACGACACGAAGGGGATGGGTGGCCAGCACCACGCCCGGCCACCTTTGCTCGCCAGTGCCGATGCTCTATACACCGCACGATATACTTGTTTAACAATCGACTGACCTAGGGGAGGCCCAGGACCGATTAACTTATTCACCACTATTATTACGCGTGAATGGGAATCGAGCTTGGGTTGTCAAGATCGCAGTGAAGAGCCCTAGCCATCGCACTACTGCTCCCTGCATGATGCAGAAAACACGTTACACCATGCTCAACTCGCGTGGGCCATCGGCACTGCACTAAACTGCGTATAACAGCTACTTATTAGCTCACTGAATATATCCCATGGTGCCAGTAGACTCGAGTAGGTATGTGATGAGTAGACACAGCCATAGAGAGCGTTACACGAGACGTGGTTTGCTGGTTGGAGAAATATTTTCTGGGTCGCTGACCTAAGCAGACCTGGCTGATACGAGGCCCTACACCACAGTCTTCTTACATAAGCCCAGTGGTTGAATTCTTTGCCATGATACACGCACATGGTAATCCACCCGGCCCGATCAACCATTGGAGTTAAATAAAGCAGTCTGAGGTTGGGGCTGGTGGCACGGTGGCGCAGTGACTTGCGCTGTCGCCTCACAGCAAGAAGGTCCCAGGTTCGATTCCCACCTCGGGGACCTTTTTGTGTGGAGTTTGTGCGCTCTCTGTGGCTGTGTGGGTTCTCACTGGGTACTCCGTTTTCATCCCACCATCCAAAGTCACGCTGCTGCCTAGCTTAACTGGCCTGCTGAGTAAATTGCCCCCAGTGTCCTGCGATGTACTGGCGTCACATCATGGATATAGCCCCCTTTGCGCCTTCTGTCTGCCGGGATAGGTTCCGGCCCCCCGCAACCCTGTACAGGATCAAGCGGGTATCGATAATAATGATGACGAGTTCGGGGTTGAGCCGCGGCCGCGTGGCGCTAGATGGCACCACACGTGACGCAGCTTGCCGCTCCGCGGAGCTGTTGGCTCGAACCGCACCTTTAGCCTTTCTTCTCTGCTTCTCCTCCTGCGCTCGTTTGAGCGCCTCCTGGAACTGGGCGACGAGTGTAGGGACAGCGGCGAGCACGAGGTCGCTCCGCTCCACCGTGAGTAAGGGTTCGGCGGCGCGACCCACCTCGCTCACGAACCCGTCTGCTCACGAGACAGACGCCCCCCGCGTAGCCTTCATTATTCGCAATGACTCATTACATTATATTGTGGCACCTTTCACCCAGAGGTCCCAAAGCACTACAGAAAACCATAGAGAGGTGGGGGGGAGCCACGCAAGTAGTCAGCGTCAACCCGCCATACACAGCATCCCTATTAATTCATGAGTTCTTTTTAGTAGTGGGAGGAAACTGGGGAACCCGGAGTTAACACAGACAGGAAGGCATCTCAGACGCGAGTCCAACTGCCTTGGGCATTACCTTCTGTGAGATGCGGATGTTACGCTGCACGGCTATTCTGCCATCCAACAGACTGTTGCGGTAAGCGCTGTTAGTCAGCAGCACCTACGAAGGCCGGCACGATGCATGTGCGGGCGGTGATCAGCACCACACCCGAACGCCTTTGTCTCCGTAAGGGCGACGTGTACAAACCGCACCAGATACTCATGAGGCCAAGTCAACCTAGAGGAGGCCCGTAATCGATTCAGATAATCGTCAGTGGTGCTGGCCATGCACTGCAGCTCCTGTCTCCCTGCAACACTACCCTCGGGAGCGCTCGCACGTTACCTGGCTTCTCCCACTCCACTTCGAAGCAGGGAGTCCCCGTGCGCACGCACGTCTTCACGATCCTGCAACACACGCGGCGGGGTCACACCGCGTCTCACAGGTAGTCGTGTCGTCTCACGATACTGCTTAGCACCACTGCTGGAGGACGGGCCTGCAACACAGGGTGCTCTAGCGGGGTTTGGCCTACTCTTCCACACTGTTTCGGAAACAGTGGGAATACCCACACTTTACCCAGGCACTGGCGATTAATGGCTCGTGGTGTGGCCGTGACTACTGCTGGCTGGGTAGGTGCGGCGCGCAGGATTAAATAAATGGTATATAACGTTACAAGATGTGGGAGGGTTCAATGAGATCTCCTTAGAAATAATTATCATCATCATACTGATGTAGGTTTTCACGGCTAAATGCATGATTGCTTACAAAAGCTGCTCTTTCGGGATAGCCAGGTTGATTGCTCCTCCTTTCTCTTCCGCGACGTTTTTCTCTTACGTTTGAGGCATAACGTTGTGAAGGAGAGAGGAGCGATCGACGCGGCTATCCCGAAGCAGCAGCTTTTGAAAGCAATTATCATTATCAATACCCACATAATTTTGTACAGGGTTGCGGGGGGCCAGGGCCTATCCCGGCAGATAGAAGGCGCAAGGCGGGGCTATACCCAGGATATGACGCCAGTACTTCACATGGCATTGGAGGCAATTTATTCAGCAGGCCAATTAACTTAAAACAGTAGCGTGTCTTTGGACGGTAGGAGGAAACCAACGTACCCAGCAAAAACCCACGTGGATGCGGGGGGAACACAATAATTCCACACAGAAAGCCACCCAAGCCAGGAACCGAACCCAAGACCTTCTTGTTGAGGCAGCAGCACCACTCACTGTGCCAATGCGCCGCCTTCTCCTTAGAAATTATAGCGTTTTGTTGATAACTCTGTTACACTGAGGCACACCACCTGTGTGTTGAGGAGACCCACTTTGGGGCAGTGGCATCGCCCACCAGTGGTATTTTTGCTGCAGAGGTTCGTGGTCTGTCAACTGGCAGGACGCCCTGATTAATACTGTGGTGTGTATTAACCATGATAACCATGCCGCCTGCTTCACAGTGGATGTTAGAGACTGTGTGATGACATTTAAAGGAGGGAAGGCCAGCCACCAAGTGCAGGCATCACTAGAAATATAATTTGCAAACTACTCGATTGCGAAACACAATCGTCACGCCTACTGTGAAAACGTCTGAAGACCCTCCTGAAAGAGTTGTTTTTTTGGGTAACTGGGCTCAGTGTTGCTGTTTAAACGGCTCACACCCAGCTTGACTTGAGTTGGCTGGTTGCTCCCCAATAGTGAGGATATTGGAGCAAAAAATTATTTACAGTCAGTTGCCCTTAATGACACCAGCCTTATTTAAATTGCAGGGTCTTCGGATTATTATTTATATGGCACTTACCCCCACACCTGTTCACGAAGGGAGACTCTACCAGTGGTGCTAGACTCCAGCTGTTCACCAAGGGAGACCCTAGCAAGAGTGCTAGACCACACCTGTACAGAGATCCAAGCAGGAGCGCTAAACTCCAAGTGATATAGCTCTGGGGTTCATAAGAACACGTAGATCCCTTCATCACGATATGGTTACGGTTGTTAACATACGATCGTATCAGAGGCGTGGGATAGGGCCCGGTGTGTTGAGGAAGGCACCCACGTTTCCCTTACCGCACGGGACGGAGGCACCGTGCGGAGCGGTGACCGGCGGCTAGCTCCTGCAGGTCGTAGGTCGCAAGCAACAGCACCAGCTTCTGGCAGATGTAGTGTTGCGGCCACTCCAGTTTCCTCTCCAGCACGCCCTGTCACACCGACACCCACGCACCATAGGCCGTTGCAGGGGCACATTCTCCGCCTCATTTGATTTGACAAACCTGTGAACTGAACCTGGCTCGCAGGCCGTACTGTTTGATACCTCGGGCTTTGGATCACCGGGTCACAGTGCAGTGCGGGAAATGACTCCGCCAGCACTCCCCCAGAGCACTCAAGTCAACGTGGCTTCCTGCTTGAATGGGTGATGCGGTAGTGCTGGTCTCTTATTTCCCATAGCGTGGTCAAGAGATGTACATTCAGACGACACCGTCAACGCACTCACCATCACTATCTGAAGGTTGGGCCGACCCCACTGCAGCTGTGACGGCAGCTTATCCTTGTGGCTCCGGAACTCTGCGATCACCTGCAGTAGGGATACACAGGAGATGCATGCACTGCGATCACCTGCAACACGCGCGCACACACACATGCACACCACGCTGCGATCACCTTCTCGATGTCGGCTCACAGCAATGAAGAGCCGTGCGGGACACGTCAGGGCTACAACTGGTGGCTCTATAATCATCAGCCATGATCAATCCATTGCTAGATGAAGGCCTCCCCAAGCCGTCTCCATCCTTCAAGGTCTCGTAATACAACGCCTCCGAATGAGCCGGTCTCATCGCTCCGTCTCCCCAATGGACGTCCTTTTGGGGGCATTACCTCTGTTGGCTGCTACTCTGTTATTATGTTCACCCACCGGCTATCGATCTCTTCCACGCTGCTCTGGTCACTGACTCTTCATAACGATCAACACAACGCTTCTAAACTGTGTATGTTCGTTATAGTGCTAAGTCTTCCTTTCGGTTCCTCAGTGTAATCTCAAGCGTGCATCTCCATGAGTTTTAGCTTTGTTTCAGTGTCTTCGTTAGTGTACGCGTTTCTGATCCGTTCCCGAGCAGGTAGCAGGCATTGACTCACCATGCCCCTCTTTAAACACACTAGCATGATGCTTTCATTATTAAAATAAGCTTTCCAAGAACACTTCAACCCACTCTTAGACATCTCAAAATATGATCAGATGGTATTGCATCATTCTTATTCATATATTCTAGTTATTATAGGCACAATAAATAATCCTGAGCCAGTACTGAGCATGTTTAATAAGCTAAATCAATTTTACGATCACGTGATTTGGTGTAGTTATGTAGCTAACAATTTCAATGAACCCCAAGTAATGTGAAAGCCATAAAATGTCACGTGAAATGTCACAGCATGCTCATAGCTCATAAACAACCATCGCAGACCTATGTAATTACGATGAAGGCCTGCGATGCTGAACCACACAGCAGTTAATACTGGCGCAAAACGATTTCCAGGACACGTACGTTGCCTTAGATTGGGTCGGATTCTCGGCAGGGATTGGCAACGTACGGCACGCTGCGTGCAATAAGTTGCACGTGAGATGACTGAGCAGCACGTGTCATGAAACTAACGGAAAAGAAACCCGGCTGAAAAAAATCCAATAAAAACCATGCTTGACAGCTCTGTCAATCCCTAAATTATGCACCACAATGAAAACTCTTTGACGTAAAAAGGCAAACTATTCAACCGGTTTATGAACTATATTACGTTTAGCGGGGACAGTCTGATTCACAGGAAAGCTCGCAATGCACGCAACTAATCAGGCTAAAAATAATAATACCACGCATATCCATCAATAAGAGTGAATAACTTGGCACGCCACCTTTGAAAGGTTGCAGACCCCTCTTCTCGGGCAATTACATCGAATATCGGGCGATTACATAATAAAATATATGACGCAGTGTTTGTCATGTAGGCGCTGGAAGACCGTGTGGCTGACTCTCAAGCCACAGTTCCTTGCATCTTCAAGCTGTTCAACTTGGAAGGAATGCTGTGCCGCACGTTATAAATTGTAAACGTAACCTTCTCCTGGGGCTAAAACCGCTCAGAGCATGACTAATGCCTTGGGGGACTCAGTGAGAGGACGCCGGGCAGAGCAGCGCCGCCGAAAGCGCCGTCGCCCCCTCCGACGCGTCCTTGCCTGAGCCATGCGCGGCTTTGCTCGCACGAGCCACTCCGCCAGAACTTACGTCCTCGTGTGGGAAGCCCTGGCACTGCAGTGCCTTCCTGCAACACAGCATCCACCGCGATCCGTGCTTTAATGTACTGATGGTGGTATTCAGAGCTTGATGTATGAAGATTGTTCTTAAAAGCTGCTCTTTAACGAAGCTTTCCTCATCCGTCCTTGGCGTTACTCCTCTCTGCTTTGCAATGTTTCACCACCCACGTTGGAGGCATCATCAGGCTACTGACAGCCACCAGAAACCTGACAGTTATCTCCAACATGGGAGGTGAAACATCGCACAGGAGAGAGGAGGAACGCTCACGTTGCTATCTCCAAACAGCAGCTTTTAAGAGCAATTCTGTGGTTTTAATGTCAGAATTTTTTTATCTCTATATGCTTTAGCATGACCCGTGACGTGACTCTGAAGTCCGTTGTGGTCACTCTATACGGATCACGGAAAACCGTAAAAAACACTTTCTAGGTGAAATATTCTAGGTCAATAAAGATGATATGGATGCTGGTTTGGTGGCACGGTGGCTACCGAGTGAGCCAGGTCCGCTTGGCGCTGCCTGGAGCAAGGTACCTCCTGACGGCCGACTCGACGGCAGGCTCCGGTACACGGTGCCGCTGCTGCCGGGCCGCCTCCTCCTCCCTGTCCGCGAGGTGTGCGTTGCTCAGGCCCTTCCTCCACATGCGAAACCTGGTGGCCATGACGTGATAGAGACACGAAGTAGCGGACGTCAGTTCGCATGTCAGGGTGGTTGTGGAACTTTGTTCTTGCTAACGGAAAGGAGGGAAGGCGAATACAAAGATCCCCGTAGAGCATTTAACAGACTGTAGGGTATTGTGCAGATGGCAAACACCTATAAAGGCAAGCATAGCACACGATGATGTGGGTGGCTTTTACCACGCCCGGCCGTCTTTGTATCCAAAATGACGATGTTTACATACTTCTCCAGGCATTCATTGTAGGAAACCTAGGATCAGGACCAGTTCGGAAAATCATCAGTCATTGCCCGTGAGCGTGAATTGAACTCGGGTCACCGGGTTACTAATGCAGAGTGCTCACTGCCACACCACTCCTCCACATATATTGACATACCAGTGTCACTTGTCACTGCAAGAGGACTTTACACAAGGGGAGTTAATTCACTTGACCAATTACATTTTTAAGTCACGAGCAGGTGGTTATATGGAGCGAGTGTGAGTGTCACAGTGGGTCAGATTAAATGTGTCCAGGAGCCAGTTTTAAAAATCCTGACCTACTTCTTTTCTGACCTCTGCAATTAAATTGGCAACATTCAGCTGTTGGTGAATTGCTCGTAAAAAGGGCAGTTTTGGCAACTCACTCGCACTTACACAGTTGCGTACACGTAGGGAACTTTGGTTGGAATCTGCAAGCACAAAGTGATTTTCTGTGGATGTGTGGAGCAAGCATTTCTCTTGTAAAGTGAATTCACGCAGCCAATATTGCCCAATTGTGATAGGTACCAGAAATGATCACTCGTGTGGGAAGAAGCAGTTAGAGGTGTTGTGATCTGCAGTGTGTTAAGGGAGCTAGTGAATGAATGGAACAGGTGTTGTGACCTGTAATGTAGTGAGGGAGCTAGTGGGAGTATGGTACAGGCGTTGTGATCCACAGTAGTAGTCGAAGAGTCTGGATGAGACTATATAGTCTCAACACGGGTGGTGCAACAAATGAGCAAAAATAACGACAACACCAGCGACAGATGAGTGATACGAAGAAGACTGCGTTTCAAACTCGGGTCACCAGAGCGTGGCGCAGGGTGTGAATCACCGCGCCATCGAGGCTGCCCAGATAAATCCGTGAAAACAACCGTGAACGCACACGGGTGCATGTGGCATCTGCGTGCATTTCACGCCGGCCCTCACACTGGGGGCTTCACCTGTTCAGAAGACTCTCACCCTGCAGCGAATGGATGAGCTTGAGAGCCAGCTCTTTGCCAACGCCATTAACGCCCTGACCACCCACAAAGACAAAAATTGCCCATGTAGCCTTAACAGACTGTACAGTCAAGTCGATGAAATCCATTTTTCTGGGTCAGATCACACAAAAAAAATAGTGTCGTTTAACTCTCCACCACCCGACACGGCCAATTAGTAAGATTTGTCACGTGAACAGAACGTGCAAATTCTTTCACTGTCTCAGCACACCCGGCGATGGACTGGCGTCCCATCGTCGGTATATCCTTGCCTTGCGCCCTGTGTCTGCCGGGATAGGCTCCGGCTTCACCGTGACCCTGTAAAGGACTAAGCGGTTTCAGACAATGAGATGAGATGAGATCTCAGCACACCGGTGTGTGGCAGAGCGAACCCACAGTATTTATAATAGGATACAACGTTTTGCTGATTATTGCAATCAGCATCAAGTACCCGCGCAAAAATCTGGGCGAGCAGCTCGAATAACTGGTCCAGTTCTGGGTCCGTTAATATGGGGAGGTTGTAATGACATCGCTCATGTGTTCAAGGGTGCTGGGACACAATGGGGGTTTGGGGGGTGGTGCAACATATTACACAGGTGTTTACAAGATAGGTTAATCAGATGTACAGTCAAGTGTTGTCAGTAAGCACCTATAAAGGCCATAATGACAGATGAGGGGGTGGGTGGCCAGCTTCACACCCAACCGCTTTTGTCTCACTCGTGGCAATGTTTACACACCACGCCAGGTACTCATTTGAGGCCAAGCTGACCTAGGGGAAGTCCAAGATAAGTTCATAAACGGGTCACTGGTGTTGCCCTTGAGCGGGCATCCAACTTTGCTGGTCAAGTTTGCAAGGCAGCGAACTACCAATTATACCACCGCTCCCCACAATACACACCACATCCACATCTAGAATACCATAACAACACCACAAACGGTCACATGCCCTCAGATGGGCACGCGCGGGCCCACACTCTCGCGCACCTTGGGCAGGTAGTCGCAGCCTAGAAGCACGGCGAAGCCGATGAGGGCATCGCGATCCAGACACAGCTCCCTGCGGATCCTGTCCACGCAGTAGCGCTCCACGTGGGGGTCCTTGGGCGATACGAGACGCGACACACACGATCACCCCATGAGGTGCCACCACGTGACCACACAACCACATCACATGCCCACACACCGGACAATAACCGCACCTGATTACCCCATGATATAAACCACAATCACCAGGCAGCAGCAGTTGTTTAATACGGGAGCAGACTTAGACCACTGCATTGCTGTGGAAGGATAAATAGTTATGTGTTTGTCTCCGGTCAGTGGTGGCGGTGGTGTTTGTAGCAGTATTAGTGGTGGGAGCAGTGCTGGTGTTGGTGGCGCTATTGGTGGTCCGTCCCGTGACCTGTTGGTGAGCTTTCAACGCTTCACAAGGCCGCGAGGCGCACCTGGCCTGGCACAGGCACCGTGGTGACGTCACCGCCACTTAGTGGCGAATGGCAGTTGTTGTTGGTGGTGGTGGTAGCAGTGCTGGTCGTGTTGATTTTATGGTAGTAGGATCGGTGTTTGTGGTGGTAGCGGTGTAAGAGGTGTCATTATGATGGCGCTGTCGGTGGGCACCTGCTCGCTCATGGTGAGGCTGCGGTACACGGTGCGGGCCCCGTACAGGAAGGCGTCGCCGTCCCCGGTGAAGCAGCCGTGGACCAGCCCGGCGGCGTCGAGTGCGGCACACAGGGCCTCGCCCTCCCCTGCGGCTTGCAGCCATGGAAGGCCCAGCGCGGACAGCAGCTCACAGCACTGTGACACAGCGCACACACACAACAGCCACCATTAAATTAATGTTTTTTAGTTATGGGAAGAAAAAAAATAATTTAGAGGAAACCCGGTAGAACAGCAGAACACACACTCTCCACACAGAAAGATGACTGAGGGGAAACCTGAATTGCCTCAGAAAAGGTGG
>JAZEWT010000013.1:19761919-19803183 GCA_036362905.1 Mordacia mordax
ATGAGCGGACGAGGCAGCAGCATTAATATTAAGTGTGTTTGGTACCCACAGGTCCACCAAGTACCAGCCAGGCCTGCTGAGTGTCCAGGATGTTCCACAATCATCCTCCACTTCCGAGCCCAGCACCGTGGTGCCTGGGGACGCACATGATCCACACGCTGAGATTTCCGCTGGGGCACGGGGAGAAGTAGGGGAGGCCGCGGCAGCTGATAGGACTGTTATCCGCCATACGATCACAAGTGAAGGTGACGAGGCAGAGATGCCACGAGAAGCCGAGACGAGTGCTGCCCCAGGCTCAGAACTCCCTCCTCCCCATCCTGTAGGGGAGGATGGAAATCTCGATAGAGCAGAGAACCCAAATAAAGCTGAAAATCCCCACGGAATGACGAGTCTTGAAGGAAGAATGAAGGCATCAGCGGGCGAGGATCGGCATCCTGCAGAACCTGTGCAGCCATGCGAGGATCGGGAAACATCGTATCCGGACACGGTAGTGTCTCACGAGGTGACTGCTACGGATACCCCAACAGTTGCAGCGGTGCCAAAGCTCGCCAGCGCACTGATGAGTCCCCAGGTTGGTCTTGCGGAGCCACATGACTTATGTAGAGTTTCCATCCATAACCTGTTTGTTAACTGAATATTGGTGGTATGAGTCCAGCTGTGGCAATCAATGGTTTGAAGGCTCGTGAAATCGATGAACGTTTATCATTGTCACTACATGGAATGCCCCTAAATATATATTTTAAAAACCACAATCACTAATCCCCAGTAACCACAAATCCTATGCTGCTACTGCACCAAAGCTTGGCGATGTTTAAATGGAAAGATCCTGGAGAACGCATGTTCTCATTTTGTACTGATGTAAGTTTTCACGGCTCAATGTATGAGAATTTCTCTATAGCTATTCTATCAGGATAGCCGAGGAGCTTCTTTTGTCACTGTCTCCATTCGCATGCATGCTCACTGTGTCTGTCTGAGCATTATCTATATCTGTAATCCAGCCAGGAGGCTCAACAGTAGACCCATGCATCTTGCAATGGGAAGGTTGTGAGTTTGGAAAGTTGCAATCAGAAGGTTGACTAAATCCATCATCCCTCTGTGATTGATTAAATAGCATCACTTTGTGGGCCATTCATAGCAGTCACCCTGCGGATTTGTCGGGCTTGTCCCTATCCATATGAATGAGTGAATTTTCCATCGCTGTCTTATGGCTCTAAATGTGAGATGAACACTGTCAAATGCTTTTGATTGAAAAAGCACTGCCGGCTTTTCAGCGCTCGCACATTACGTGTTGGCTTGTCGCTGTGCATATGTAACGTGTCCCGTGCTGCACCGCACACCTCACAGTGCCGCTCCTGTCCGTGTTTCTTCTTCGTACCGCCGCTGCTGGCGCCGACATGCTTGACGTGCAGAGCCGCACGCGTGCAAGGCTGCAGCGCCTGCAGGGCCTCGGCGTTGACCTGTCGGTGCGGCCTACGCTCCTCCGTGCCGCCCCGGGCGCTTTCATCGACCTGGAGGGGCCTGCACTTAACCCTGGTGAGTGCCGGCACGTCTCTACACTACGTTATCTGGGGAGTCGAGAAATCGAATCGATACGGGCAGTCCCTGGGGAATGTATGGATTCTGTTCTGTTCGTCAGTCGATCTGTTGGCAGGTCAGAACACATTAATTCATGATCAATGCCCGCTTAATCCTGTACAGGGTCACAGGGGGGCCAGAGCCTATCCTGGCTGACAGAGCACAAGGTGGACAAATACCCATAATGTAACGCCGCATGGCATACTTTTTGGGGCAATTTGCTCAGCAGACCAATTAACCTAGGCAGCAGTGTGTCTTTGGACTGAGAGAAAATCGGAGTACCTGGCAAAAACCCACAGGGACATGGGGAGAACCCGCAAACTCCACACAGAAAGGCACCTGGGCCGGAAATCGAACCGGGGATTTCTTGCTGTGAGTCGACAGTGCTACCCACTGCGCCACTGTGCCACCCTGGTCGAAACACAATACAGTGTATTGCTACACTGTACTGTATACGAAGCAGTGATGTGCCCAATGCTTTCAGGATATGAACATTGTTTGTATTGTTGGAGATATAGTTTTTATAAAACCTGACGTCAGAACGCAATGTTTAGTGTTATACAGTATACTGCATGCAGTATATTGCATGCACAATACTGTATACTCCCTTTATAAGTGCTTGCTAATAACACTTGCCCCAACAGTCTGTTGAAAGCTAAATGGGGGATCTCCATCTTTGTCCGCTGCAGGCTTGAATGATTTGAAGGAGCGCTTCCTTAAGCACGCGACGGGGAATCTTCCTGTGCGACCGCGTGGGCCCGTGAAAATCCACGTCAATTGCAAGGAGATGGACGCTGACGGCAATCCGCAGCTCCTGCAGGAGGTCCTCACCGTCACCGTGGGCGACGCGATCGAGAAGCCGGGTGCGCTCCTTGCTCGGGCCGTGACGCAGGTCGTCCCGCTTGCGGTGTGGCATCGTTTGCAGGGTAGCGCCGCTCTGCGGGGTAGCACGACTGCACGCGGCTCCAGGAGACTGTGAGCTTGTGCACAGGAAGAGGCGGTGCCTTGAAATGCTTCGTGGGCCACTACGTGCGGCCCACGACTTCGTGTTGTAAGGACCTAGGCCATGCGACGAAGGCCCGCATCTTCAATATCGTAGAGGCCTCATGGCCATTTCAAATAGGTGTGGAGATGCCACCGGTGAGTTGGAATGAGATGTGAGATGGTGGATGTGGTTGGAAAAGAGGCACGGAATAGAAGACTGCAGAGAGAATATCCGAGCAGTTGACCTTGCGCGCTAGAGTTTTGCCTTAGAAGAAGATGCAAGTTTATCAGTTCGTACGTATTTCTCTGTAACTGTAGAGGTCTCTGTAAATCTATGGCTGCGTATGTGTACAGCATCACTCTGCGTCCCGCACCTATATCACCCTCCGCATCCCGCAGGATTTGTTCAGCCATTGTTTGCATCGCCTTTTCAATCGTACGCATCGCGTTTGTCTTGTCCTTTATATGGCCCATGAAATACCAGCGAGTGCAAGTGATAGTTCATCTAGTGAAACGTAAAAATGGCGATTTTTTAGGATTTGCACCCATTTCTGGAATGTATCTCACGCAAAAGTTAAGTGTTTACTGTACATTAGGTGCGCTGTGTACCAATCTGCCACGGCTGAGCGTTCCTTGACATCTGGGCTGCGCAGGAGCCAAGCTGCTGTCGCTAAAGGCTCAGCTGCAGGAGGCGATGAGACTGCGCCGCATGGAGGAGCGCCAGAAGCGTATGGAGGCTTACGAGTTGGACAACGAGGAGGGCTTCCAGGAGGAGGAGGACGGCGACGAAGAGTTGACGGATGAGGAGTCGGATACGGGGAGCGAAGGTCCTAACGACGATGGTCCAGAGCAGGTAAAGACACGGGCAGACCACAGGAGACGTTGGTGCGTGCAGCCACAGGTCACACAACGCCGGTCTCTGATGCATAGAGACTCGCAGTTGAGCAAAATACGTTCTGGCATCGTAGCACAGTGAGTAGCGTTCCCACTTTACAACAAGAAGAGCCTGCGTTCAATTCCTGGCTGAGGTGCCACCTTTCAATGTGGATTTTTCAGGTTTTTGTCTGCCTGTGTCCACATGGGTTTTCGCTGAGTACTCCGTTTTTCTCCCACAGTCGGCTGTGGACTAAATTGCCCCTGGTGCCCTGCAATGGACTGGCATTCCACTATGGATATGGCCCTGCTTTGCACCCTGTTTCTAACGTGATGGGCTTCATTCTCTCACGTCTACAGGATTAAGTGGGGGCTGATGAGGAATCAATTATTGGTGTCATGTAATGCACAGTACATTCAAAATGCCAGTTAGCTGTGTCTTGTAATTTATATAGAGATTACCTGTTATTTTAAGGTGTGTAAGTTAGATGTTAACCACAACTTTTAAGTTGCAATTAATTTATATTTTTACACGACAAGTAATTTAGATCACGAGAGACTTGTTATAGGATGGGAGACCTGAGCGTTGAGACTAACTTGAAGAAGAGGGCAGCTCAGGACGTTAATCAAATGAAAATTGTGATGGGACTGAATTTGATGCATAATTGTTTGACAAAGTTGTGATCTCGCTTCCGGGTCGTTAATCGTCTGCTGATCATTGTTGATCCAACGGCGCCACGTTCCTCAGATTTTCCTTACGCGTGTAGAAGCTTGCTTCACACACACAACACCAACTCACGCTCAAAGGTAAGCACACATGCTGAATCCTCATTTGTGTCCTTGGTTTGAGGAGGAGGAGGAGAAGGTTGATGACGAGGATGACAAGACCTCATCTTCGAAAGATGAGAATTGTAAAGGTGCGTCGTCGCACACACTGCTCACTCTCCATGTTGTTGTACTGGCGCTGCTGCTCCTGGCGATATTAGTATCAACACGAGTGGGGAGCGGTGGTGCAGCGGTTATCGCGCTGTGCTATGAGGCTATAATCCGACTTGGATTCCTGCTCACAGCCACCACCAGTTTATTTTTTCACCGGTCGTGGTCCTCTGCTAGGCCATCTCTGCCTCATGAGTACCTAGTGTGGTGTGTAAACATCGCCACTAGGAAGACAAAGGCGGCCAGGCATGGTGTTGGCTACCCACCTCATATGCCATACTGACCTTTACAGGTGTACGCTAATAATACTTGACCCAACAGTCTGTTAATGCTATACCTGGAATCTTTGTCTTTTGTGTCAACTCTTAAGTGGTGGCTGTGTTTGTGTCATCAGCTGCTCATCTGGGCCTGTCGGAAGCCACATTGGAGCTCTTTGACCACACGACGGACACGCGGTCAGAGTGAGTGTCGGTATCAGCGATGGCCACTTTGAGAATTCGCGTGGAGAGCCCAACACGTTTCATCACATGGTCTCTACCCAGAGCACTTGCACGTAACAGTCATCCTGCGTTCAACCGACGATAGTTCACTGCAAGTGAAAAGTGTTGATTTATCATCATTTTTATCAGTACCCACTTCGACCTCAAGAAGGTTACAGTGAAGCAGGAGAATGTCCTGGCAGACACTGGGGGTAAGGCAGGGATATATCCATGACAAGATGCCAGTCCATCACATGGCATGGGAGGTGATTAAGTCAGCAGGCCAATTAATCTAGGCAGCAGCATAGTGTGTGTTGCACAGTACTACAGCTGTCGTGGCGGCTGTTCCATCACTAGGCTCGGTCAATATCTTGTCTACCAACAAGTGCAGCCCACGTCCAGGTCCTCTTCTTAGTTTGACAAATCCTTCAGTTCTGACTAGCATAACGTTTCTCGTTTTTTGCTGGTGCCCTCTTGTCCCCACCCCACACTCTTGTGTTGTCAGGCAAGCGGCAGGGAGGGCGCACACGCACACGCAGCTCAAGTCCTGCTCGGACGACGAACTCTGTGAGTCTTCCATTGCGCGCGGCGGGAATCCGTGAACTCGGACAGTATGTGTGCTGCCGCAGACTTGTGCTCCGTTGTGTATGTGGGTGAGCACGCAATTATGTGGGAGCACACTAATGTGTGTACACACGGTGCGCACGTACACAGCAATCATGACACTTTTTTCTACTCTTTTTCCCCTCTGCCTCGTGATATTGGCACTGGGGCAGCGGTGACGGGGGGGCATTGGCCAGATCTTCTGAATAGCAGGAGGGGGCCGCTATAATTTCGTATTGCGGACGGACCTATAATCATCAAGGCGCTGCTTCATCATCGGCACATGGTGCACGCTAGGCCCGAGCATGTAAATGCACGTCCGTTTGAGGACGCGCGAGCATACGTGCGTCCGTGACCTGGCGCTGGGTGCAGACGAGGGCTCCAGCTTGCACGCTTCGCTGCACAAGGACGAGAGCCACAACAGCAGCTTGGAGCTACAGGCGTTCATCCCGCCGTACCAACACCCGCGGCGCACGCCCAGTGCACCGGCCCAACGCACGCCCTCGCCCGCACTCTTCTCGCCCATGAGCCAGTTCGGCCCAACACATTTCTCCAGCTACCCCACCATCGTGAGTGCCAACACCTCCCACGTACTTTGCCCCAAGTGTGACAGCCGTTTATACATTTGGTTTGAAAACGAGTGGTTTTGGGTCTAGCTGGGTCGATCGCTCCTCTTCTTTCCTTCACTCGTTTCGCCAGCGAACATGGAGTGTTAACATCTGCGCCTCACAGAAAAAATGTCCTGCCCAAGGTGGTTTGATTACCACCTAGGGTGCCTTTGTGTGTGGCGTTTGTGTTCTCTCCCCTTGTTCTGTGTGGGTTTCCTTCGGGTTCTCCGGTTTCCTCCCACAACAAAAAAATATATACTCATTTATTCATTGACCCTTAATATCATTATATATAGGAAACAGTGCCTAGCAGGTGTTGGCGCCGGTTGACTGCACGGCTGCCTTCCCTCCGCTTCTGTGGTTTCCTTGCTACACCTCTAATGGTGTCAGTCACCCTGGATAAAGGCATCTGCTGAATATTAATAATGTTACTGCAGTGTCTTCCATCTTGTCGATGTCGGATGCTCTGCGTCTCAATGCCGCTGCCTCCCTCACTGCGCACATACGCTGCTGTGTCTCCATGTTTCTCTGTGCCATGTTGGACGTTACCTGTTTCCGCAGTGCATCTCGCTCTCTTTCACTCTACTGATCTACCTCTATCGTTATCTCCTGCTTCTTACTCAATGCGCCGCCAAACTTTCACTGCAAACTTTTTGATGTCAATGAGCATCAGGAACACCTGGAGCAGGAGATGTTTGGCATGACAGTGTGTGGATAGAGATACGACAGAGATGTATGGAATAAAGGAATTAGACATGTATTCCATGCCAAAGTGGATAAAGTTATACCAGTGCTGAGAAAGAGAAAAAGCTTGACCCATTATGGAAATAATGTTAAGAAGTTCAAACATCTAGATACATTTTACAAGGCATTAGGTCTGCAATAACCACACATGCTTGTCGTAAATCATGGGTGTTTGAACGTCTTCACTCCTAAAGGGTAAATACTTTTATTTCAGCGTTTTTGTACCGTCACAAAAGTTTTCATAGCTAAGTGTTCTACCGTTGCTTGAAATGTATCAAGTTAACGTTGCTCTCTTTAACTCAGGGCTGGGTCTCTGCAGAATTGAAGTTGCATTTTGTTTGCAACTTGGACTTAAAGTTTCAGCGACTAAGCGGGAGTTGTAGAACAGTATAATTTGCGGATGCGTGACATATGACCACCGTTCAGCGTCACTTGGTGGAGCCCGTTGGCACGGAACGAGCATCTTAAGCTGTTTCCCGCTCGCCCCGTGCCGCCCACAGACCAGCAGCAAGCTGTCCGAGACATCTCGGCGCACCGATGACTTGGAGGACCTGTACCATCCGGCGTCGCCGGAGAGGCCAGGAAGCCCCACTTCCCTCCCTACAGATTCAGAGTTCCGCTTCTCGCTGGGAGACGAGAGCCAGAGCCAGCTACTTGATGCCGACGGGTCAGTCGCGGCGCTTGTTCCCAGGGGAGCGTTCCTGTTGGGGCGTTCCCGGTGGGGCACTCTCGGGAGGGGGCCACTGCATGCCGACTCAGAACCACCACACTAACTCGCTACTAGAACACACATCCACAGCACGGAATTCATGACAGCACACACACGCAATGTGATAAAAGCATACCTCACCAACGAGACAACACACACAGCGGGACGCATATTGCATGTAACAGCAGCACACGTGGAGATGCGCACGCCACACAAAACTTGAGATTACACGAGCGTATTCATGTAAATGTGCAGCGACATTACTCTAGCTGTGCTGCGTTGACCTTATGCCATTCCCGTGTGCCAGGTACCTGAACGTGGGACGCAGCAAAGTGCACAAGACCACATCAGCCAAACGGAAGCTCAACCTGCTGAGCCTGGAGGAGAACGCAATGCACTCGGATATGGACGAGCTCGTTGGCATGTGCTCGGGGAAATTTGAGTCTCAAAATCCAATGGCAAGGAATGGAAACAATTCCAATATGGATGAGTTAGTTAGTCTGTGCTCTGGCAAATTTGAGTCCCTGGACTCAATGTCAAGAGAAGGAAAGAACTCCGACATGGACGAACTTGTGGGACTCTGCTCTGGAAAGTTTGAGTCGCAGGTCCCAATGCCAAGAGAGAACTCGGACATGGATGAGTTAATCGGGCTATGTTCTGGCAAGTTTGAGTCCCAAGTCCCAATGTCAAAGGTCAGAGTTAACTCCGATATGGACGAGCTATTAGGGCTCTGCTCTGGGAAGTTTGAATCTCAGGACCCAACCGCGAAAGTGGCGTCACAAGACGAGGGAGGGACCGGCGGTGTGACGGCTCGGTGCACGGATGACCACTCGGCGCAGGCCAGGCCCAAACACATTGGGTAAGTATCTCACACTGCCAAAGAGTGCACCCAGCATGCCCACTGCAGGCAATGTCCGCAGGGCTTAAGATTTCACTGAATCGCTGTTAGACCTGGAGTCGACCGCAGGGTTTCTATGCAGTGGTTGTCTGTGCCTCGCAAAAAGAGGTCCTGCCCTAGGCAGTTTAATTCCCATCTCAGGTGGTTTTCTATACAGAAATTGTGTGTTCTCCCTCTTTATTGTGTGTTTCATCCAGATTATCTGGATTCCTCCTAGAACAAAAAAAGTAGGAATTACAGCATAACATACAGAATACAGTGTCTGGCATGTGTTGGCCCTACCTCTGAGTTGTACTCCGTTCAAATGGATACCTTCAACATTGAACAAATACGTATGAATTATAAATTGAAATTATTTCTAAACGTCTTTCTGAAACGTCTGCGTGTTTGCCAATGAAGTATAATTTCCTGAAGCATTTTTCTTTGCTCCATTCTGCCCTGTGACTCCCTCCTCACACCGTGCAGTGAAGACGAAGATAAAGGAGTGTTTGATATCCTGACAGACGATGAGGCCCTCAGCGAGGAGGTAAGTGGACGCGGCAGAGACCGGGTGCCACCGCTGGCTGGCGTGTTCTTGAATGACGGCACGCTGTTGACCTGTGCCTGCTCAAGAACCCGTACTCCTTTTTTGTTTTAACGATAATTTTATTTTTATTTGATGTTCAATCATTGAGAATAGTAATTTTTTTTACTCAATTGATTTATTCTGATGTTGATATGCCATTCTGTCTAAAGTTCTGTGCAGCGCTTGGTGACCCTCGGGTCAAAGGCGCTTTAGAAATGCAAATATTATTATTATTATTACAGGACACCAGGGTTTATTTATGAACCACTATTTTGCCACGTGGGACAGTGTACAGGCAGTCCCTGTGTTACGAACGGTTCCGGAGTTCCGTTTGCAAGTCGATTTGTTCACAGGTCAGAACACAATGCGGTATTTCATGTCCTACACTGCATACGATGCAGTCGTACACGTAACGCTTTCAGGATTAGGACATTGCACTATTGTAGAAATGTTTCGTTTTTTTAACCTCAAGTCAGAATATAATATTTAATGTTATACATTATACTGCATGGAGTATTCTGTACACTGTAGGTAATAAAATGTTATTGGAGCTCGTTAGTAAGTATGAGCATAAGTCGGATGCTCGTGAGTTGACGACTGCCTGTGGTGAATTGGTGGTCGTAATCCAGGCACCGTTAGCCCGCCTAATTAAACATCACATGCAGTGGACCCTCCATTAACCGTGTGCAGATTAACCATCACACAGCTTATCTTTCAAGGCCACTGTTAAGGAAATGTGTTGAGGTTTTTTAAACTATTCACACAAAAAACCTGCTGTTCGTGTGAGACAATGACATTGATTTCTGCAATCGTGATCATGGGAGGTGCAGCGTGCCTGGGAAGGGCGCTTCGCTCGCCCGCGCGCGACCCGACCTCCATCGCATCCAGCGGTCACTCCTGACCCGGCTCGTTGCACTGTGTTTCCCACTTGGTGGCAGGAAAACAAAGGCGGACGAGACAGCAGCGATGCAGGATCTGACGAGGAGGAGAACGAGGATGAGGAGGATGTCAATGAAGATGACGAAGACGGGGGAGATGGTGTGACGAGCGTGGCTGCCAATCATGAAGACAGTGATGGGCGGATGAAGAAGAGAGCGTGAGTGCGGGAGTCACACTCAGCACTGGATTGTGAAGCAAGCTCTTGGGGGGGGGGGTTGCCATCCGACATGGATGGTGTTGGGCAAGTACCGTCTGCTCCAAATTGTGACAAGTTACCATGGTGACGCCAGTGTGTGCTTGAGAATAAGTCGCTGATGAGGTCTTCTCTGGGCAAGAGATTTGCACATTGCTCTATGGCGAGGTCTATAGAGTATAGACTAACCATCCGCTCTGTCTCCCGTGTTCCCACAGGAGGATAAGCCACTTCCTGGAGGAGGAGGCTGAGTTGTCTGGCAGTGAGGCTGGGAGCGACGAGGACTTCAGCGGCAATGAGGAGGACAACGAGTATGAGGAGGAGGACATCCAGGAACAGCTGCCCAGCGAAGACGAGCTTCATGACCAAGTCAAGCGTCTGCACATGTGAGTGAACCGCATCTCGCCCCTCCCCCACCTCCTTTCCGTGCACGAGCTTGCGATCGAAAGCGCCCCATCACCGTGCGCGGGTAACGAGCACCGTCACAACGTCCCGCGTGGCTAATGAGTGCCGTCACCGCGTCCCGTGCGCGGCAAAAAAACGCCGTTATGTTGCCGTGGACAGGAAGGCGCTGCTCGATGAAGACAAGCGCAAGCTGCGTCTTTACCAGGAGGTTTTGCTGCCGGACGGAGATCTGCACTCGGACGGGCCGGGCCGGCGGAGAACTTTCCGCTGGAAACACCTGGGTAGGCAAAACAGGGTGGCTGCACCCAACCTTAGAATGACGGCCTACCCACGTGGTTCAGCCCTCAGCTGTTGGCCTCCACTTGACTACTTTGGCTGTTCGGCTTGGGCCCCACAGTGCTTCCAGTCCCTTCGCGTTCAGGTGCAGTTCGGGTTCACTGCGACACACTCTTGATCCGCTTACCGGAGGTGGACGGTGTGCGCGGTGATTGTAGATGACTCGACCCAGACGGACCTGTTCCCGCGGGACGAGGACGACGAGGAGGATGGCGAGGCGGTGGGGGAGCATGATGGGGAGGAGCAGGATGGGGAGCAGGAGGTGCAGCGCCGGAAAGAACGCTTCGAGAGGGAGAAGTGGATGCGCGAAAAGGTCTGTGCACCTGTGCGCGTGCCCGTGTGTACACTTGTGTGTACACGTCTGTGCGTGTGCACATGCGTGCGCAGTAGTGTAGCGATTAGCACGCTGCACTACGAACGTGAAACGAGGTCAATTCCCACTCGTGGCTAACAGCAGTGATGATTTTCTGAGCCACTCCTGGTCCTCCCCCTAGGTCGACAGCTTCAATTGGGTCCTTGGTGCATTATATTTGCATTTCTCGGGAGAGAAAGGAGGCTGGGCATTGTGATGGAAATCCATCCCCTTGTGTGCTATGCTTGTCTTTATAGGTGCTAACGGCACTTAACCCTACAGTCTGTTAAAGCAATACTGGGGTTTTGTCTGTCATGAATGTCAGACATTTGATTGTGTTTGGCTGTTTGTGTGCCTCTGTTTGTCAGAAGCCAGTGCAGTTCACGTCATTATTCTATTGTACAATGACCCAATAACTATGCTCTTTGCCTTCACCAAAACTGCATATCTTGGCTAGGTAAGTTAATGGTGCCGTGGTAATCTGACTAAGTTCACACCAACAGCACTGGCATGAGCGGTGTGGTGAAGGTTATGCCTGTGGGGGGGTCTTTGTGGGTGCAGGGGAAGGACAGTGCCGATGAGGACGATGTTGGCGAGGACAGCCAGTTCCTTAAACTCGCCAAGAAGATCACCGCCAAGTCCCGACAGACACAGAGTCACCCGCTACCTGCAGCCCAGCCCGCCGGTCAGTGTGCGTGCACTGTGCAGGATGCTGGCGAGGTCTCCGCATCCAGCACACGCAGTGCTTACCCAAGCCTTAAGCCCGACTCGAGTTTCTGGGCAGCGGCGGCTTGTCTTCTCTTTGCCTGTATCTCCATACCAGTCTTCCTTTACGCCGTAGTTGCTGTATATCTTCCTTGCAGAAGGGTCCATGACTGAGAAAGCGAAGCTACTGCAACCCAAGTCTGGCAGCGCACCAGTGCGGCTGGGCCCGCGCTTCTCTCTCCCACAGGTGACGCCTCCAATGAGTCTGTTTTGTAAACACACCTTCAACACAGACTGGCCATCACACATCGGTTTACCTTCACCACGACTATTTTTCATGCGGTTTCTCATGGTCATATTTATTATCACCACTGTTTTGGTAATCACCACCTTAATTCATCATTGTAATCACCTTTACTATCGCTCTTCATAGCCGTTCTTTTGGAATTGACAAATACAGAGAGCAAATCTTATGCATAGGGACGTAAAATCACATCATCACACCTTTACGATCATCATCAATGCCATTATCACCCCAAACACCACCGTCTAAATTACAAACCATCACCTGCCGTGAAGTCCATCATCCCGCCACAGTAACGCGGGACGTGCACTGTGCTTCCTGCAGGTGAAGAGTGGCTCCTTCCTCAACAAGCCGAAGGAGCTGCTGGAGAAGTTGGCTTCGTTGGCCGAGCCCAGCGTGGGTGCTGCGCGCGGAGCCTCACGCAACTTCGTCTTCCACACCGTGTCACCCAGCGCTGGCCGCGGCCCGAAGCCGACATTCCAGGAGCGCAAACCGCAGGTGAGGAGCCAGTGGCGATGCCTTGGCCATGCATTCAAAGAGACATCATGAAACTGCACAGGGGTGGGGGAGGTGAAAGGCAAGCAACCTGGTTAGTTAGTGTTGGCATGTTCCAGAGATCGCATACAATATATTTTATTTCCCATATAATCTATTATTTTGTTATGGGATGAAACAGGACAATCTGGAGGGGAAATCGAAGCTAGGAAGAACACACAAACGGTAATGATGTAGGTTTTCAAGGCTCGATGCATGATTGCTTCAAAAAGCTGCTCTGTAGGGACAGCCGCGTCCATGGCGCCCTCTCCTCGTCACGTTTCACCTCACGTTAGGGGCACCCTCAGGCGCAGTATATGTGTGTGTCGTGCCTGTTGCTTCTTTATATATGTGGGTACTATGTATGTGTTGTGTGAGGTCTACATCTTAATCACATTAAAATCCATTTCCTTATCTTATTCCCACCCCAGAACTGCGATAACCCCCTCCCTGCTTTGTCTGTGGCTAGTCCCCTAATTTGCATCTCATGAAAGAAACCTCTCACATACCTGGCAATCCCCTTCTGATGTCCACACCCAATAGTTCTAGATCTGTGCATTCCTGACTTCAATAACTAGCCTCCAGGATTGGCTGAGCTTTATATTCCTTTTCGGGTCCTGATTCTTTTAGTCTTAGGAATCTCAATTGCTTCACGAATTAATCTTGGACCTTTATGGTGGATGGCTGCTAGTATTCGTATTTTATCGAAATCGATTCCATATGCTGCTTGCTGATTTATCCGTGTGCCGCAAACGTACTGCTGCCTCGTGTTCTCTTTTTCTTGTGGCTATTGTTCTTCCTGTGGTCCGATGTATACTTTCTCACAGTTGCTGCAAGGGATGCAACATACGCCTTCTGTCTGTAACGGTAGTCGGTCTTTAGGTGATTTGAGTACGTCTTGTATCTTCTGGTGGGTTGTGAAGACTTTTTATGTTATATTTTTATAGGTATTTGCTAATTTTGTCTGCCTTTCATATATGGCAGGAAAGCACGGGTCTTGATATCTTCCTCCTTTATTTTCTTGCTGTTTCTGTCTACGTTCTCTTGTTATGGCACGTTGGATTTCTGTTTGTGTGTCCATTGCTCGCTAGTGCTTGTTGCAGATGTTGTTTTTCTGAAATTTGTTTTTGACCGGTGGGCTAAGGTGTGCAGTATCCCCCGTTTCTGTTTCGAGACTCCACGTGTGAATACCTGTCCGTATGTGTTGTCTTCCTGTATACAGTGTGGCTGAGCGTCCCATCTGCATTTCTCTTTATCAGTACGTCCAGGAACGGAATTTGGCCGTTTTCTTCTATTTCCATGATGAACTTGATGTTCGGGTATATGGAGTTTAAGTGACCAAGGAATTCCTCTAGCTTCTGTCTTCCGTGTAGCCATATGACGAATGTGTCCTCAATGTATCGATACCAGTGGGTAGGTTTTAGTGTAGATGAGTTTATGACTTCTTCCTCAAAACTGCTTCGATACAGGTTGGCTGCCGCATGTGAGACTGGTGATCCCATTGCTGCACCCTCTTTTTGTTGGTAGAACTCCCCGTCGAACTTGAAATAGGTTGTTGTCAGGCATACCTTTGCCAGCTCTGCTAACCTCCGGTCAAACTGTTTTTCAATCATTTTGATGGTTTCTTTGATGGGTATGTGTAAATAAGGGACCACATCAAAACTAACGAGCAGGTCCGTTTCGTTGAGTGTGATTTGTTTCGGCATTTCGATGAAGTGTCTTGAGTTCTTGATATGAGGGTGCGCGCTCCACTGTGGGTTGTAGTTCTTTGGCTACGTATTTGGCGCGTTTGTAGCTTGGTGAACCTATTGCACTTACTATTGATCAGTATGGGGTCCCCTCTTTATGAATATTCGGTAGTCCGTATAGTCTGGAAATTCTGCTATCTTGTGGATTCAATTCTGTTCTCTTCACTATGAATATTCTGCTTGATGATGGCCTTTGTTCGGATTTCGATTTTCTTGGTTGGGTCCCGTTTGAGTTTCTCATATTGCAGTGCTGTTGACTTCCTGGTGTATCTTCAACTTGTAATCATAAGTGTTGACGGTGACTGTAGCGTTTCCTTTGTCCGCTTATAGAATGAGTGTCTTAATTCTTGTTGAGTTTGGTAAGCTCTTGCCGTTCTTCAGCCGTACAGTTAGATTTTGGTGGTTTAGATTTGCGTATGATTCGGCTGAAGAACGGCGAGAGCTTAAACTCAACAAGACACTCATTCTGCAAGCGGACAAAGGAAACGCTACAGTCACCGTCAACACCGATGATTACAAGTTGAAGATACACCAGCAAGTCAACAGCACTGCAATATGGGAAACTCAAACCGGACCCAACCAAGAAAAACGAAATCTGAACAAAGGCCATCATCAAGCAGAATATTCATAGTGAAGAGAAAAGAATTGAATCCACAATATAGCAGAATTCCCAGATTACACGGACTACCGAATATTCATAAAGAGGGGACCCCATACTGATCAATAGTAAGTGCAATAGATTCACCAAGCTACAAACGCGCCAAATACGTAGCCCAAGAACTTCAACCCACAGTGGAGCACGCACCCTCATATCAAGAACTCAAGACACTTCATCGAAATGCTGAAACAAATCACACTCAACGAAACGGACCTGCTCGTTAGTTTTGATGTGGTCTCCTTATTTACAAAAATACCCATCAAAGAAACCATCAAGATGATTGAAAAACAGTTCGACCGGAGGTTAGCAGAGCTGGCAAAGGTATGCCTGACAATAACCTATTTTAAGTTACACGGGGAGTTCTACCAACAAAAAGAGGATGCAGCAATGGGATCACCAGTCTCACCTGCGGCAGCCAACCTGTATCTAAGCAGTTTTGAGGAAGAAGCCATAAACCCATCTACACTAAAACCTACCCACTGGTATCGATACATTGATGACACATTCGTCATATGGCCACAAGGAAGACAGAAGCTAGAGGAATTCCTTGGTCACTTAAACGCCAAACACCCGAACATCAAGTTCACCATGGAAATAGAAGAAAACGGACAAATCCCGTTCCTGGACGTACTGGTGAAAAGAAACGCAGAGGGGACACTCAGCCACACTGTATACAGGAAGACAACACATACGGACAGGTATTTACACGCGGAGTCTCACATCACCCGAAACAGAAACGGGGGATACTGCACACCTTAGCCCACCGGTCAAAAACAATTTCCGACAAACAACATCTAAGAGATCATCTGCAACAAGCACTAGCGAGCAATGGATACACAAAAACAGAAATCCAACGTGCCATAACAAGAGAACGTAGACAGAAACAGCAAGAAAATAAAGGAGGAAGATATCAAGACCCGCGCTTTCCTGCCATATGTGAAAGGCACCAGAAAAAATTAGCAAATACCGAGAAAAATATAAAATAAAAACAGTCTTCACAACCCACCAGAAGATACAAGGCGTACTCAAATCACCTAAAGACCAACTACGGCTACAGACAGAAGGCATCCCTTGCAGTGACTGTGAGGAAGTATACATCGGACAAAGAGGAACAACAGCCACAAGAAAAAGAGAACACGAGGCAGCAGTACGTTTGCGGCACACGGATAAATCAGCAACAGCAGCATATAGTGTAGATAAACAACATAGAATCGATTTTGATAAAATACGAATATTAGCAGCCATCAGCCATAAAGGTTCAAGATTATTTCGTGAAGCAAATGAGATTCATAAGATGAAATGGATCATGAACCGAAAACAGGAAATGAATTTAAAGCTCAGCCAATCCTGGAGGCTAGTTATTGAAGTCAGTAATGCACAGATATAGAACTATTGGGTGTGGACATTGGAAAATGATCGCGAGGCATGAGAGGTTTCTTTCATGAGATGCAAATTAGGGGACTAGCCACAAAGCAGGGAGGTGGTTATCGCAGTTCCGGGGTGGGAATAAGATAAGGTACCCACATATATAAGGAGCGACAGGCACGACACACACATACTGCGCCTGAGGATGCCTCTAACGTGTGAGGCGAAACGTCGCGAGGAGAGGGCGCCATGGACGCGGCTGTCCCGAGAGCAGCTTTTTGAAGCAATCATTATAACACACAAACTCCCCAAAGAAAAGTGACCAATACATAAACTGAACTGCCAGAAAGCTCTCCGATCTGAACCTAAGCGGTGAGTTGTTACTGGATTTCTGTGCTTGTCACGGATTGTCTATAACAAACACCATGTTCGAACACAAGGAGGCCCATAAGGGTACGTGGTACCAGAATTCCTTGGGCCGAAGTTCAATGATCGACTTTATAGTTGTTTCAGCAGACCTAAGGCCGTATTTAATGGACGCTCGGGTGAAGAGAGAGGGACAGAGCTGTCAACTTATCACCACTTGGTAGTGAGCTGGATCCGATGCACAGGGTGCCTGCCTGGGAGACCTAAACGAGCAGTGAGGGTGGCCTGGGAACGTTTGGCAGAGTGCCAGGTGGAGAAGGATTTCAACTCGCACCTCCAAAAAGAACTTCTCCTGCATCCCGGGAGAGGTCAAGGACATTGAGTCCAAGTGGCTCGCGTTCAAGACCTCAATTGCTGAGGTGGCTGCGAAAAGCTGCAGCCTGAAAGCAGTTGGTGCCTGTCATGGCGGCAACCCGTTAGTGGACACCGTCGGTGAAGGAAGTCGTCAAGTCGAAGAAGGAGGCCTTCCGAGCTATGCTTGTGAATCACCTCTCAGTCGAATCAGGAGAGCATTGACTAGCAAAGAGGGGAGCAGCTAAAGCAAAAGCTCGAGCATGGGAGTTCGGAGAGGCTATAGAAAACGACTTTCGGACGGCTTCAAAGATGTTCTGGCAAACCATCCAGCCAGCGCCTTAGGAGGGGAGGCGGTGGTTCGGGCATCTGGTAAGGATGCCCCCTGGAAGGCTCCCCTGGGAAGTCTACCAGGCACGGCCCACTGGGCGGAGACCTCGTGGCTGACCCAGGACACGCTGGAGGGATTACATCCTTGAGTGTGGCCTGGGAACGCCTGGGAATCCCCCAGATAGAGGTGGAGTCTACTGCTGAGGAAAAAGATGTCTGGTCCACTCTCCTTTGATTGCTGCAACTGCGACCCTCACGAGGACAAGCGGTTTAGAAAATGGGTGGATAGATGGAACTGCCAGCGGGACTCCAGTATACTTAGTCTTCGACAACGGTGGGGAAATGAACGAGGGACGTTCATAGAAACAGTGTGGTAATAGTGATATAAGTGTGATAAGGAGGCAAATGACTGCCGGCTAAACAAAGTCACCAGAGGGAATTGGTGCGTGCTGGACCATCGATCACCCCAACTGCGGTTACGTCACGTCGTCACCAAGAGCTGAGCTAGGAAGTGGCTGCTGCACCATACCCACAGCAATAGGATTCCTATTTTGGCAGCGATGATCACCACCCCCCCCCCTCCCCCAGGTGCGGCGATCCCTGGCCGACGACCCCAGCTCGCAGCCGTCTCCTAAGCGCGCACGCACGGCGAAGCACCCACGCAGCGTATTCCGTTTCCTCAACGACTAGCGGGCTCGCGACTCGTGGGTGGGTGCTGCTCATCCCACCAGCGCATCTCGGCGTAAGCATCGTTTTGCATTTACGTCCATTGAGAGATGCCTTGAGGTAAGAACGCCACCGCTCTCAAAAAACATCGACGTTATCTGCTCACCGACCCCATGACGAAACTACAAACGCTCATCAGTTATCTGAGCTAATGGGGACGATGTCCATCCTACGAGAGTCAAGCTATGGAGATCAACTCCATTGTTTGACTGCATATGCTGGGTAAGTTGTAGGATTTCTCTGTAAATCTGTACAAGTGTTTTGGTTGCTGAGGCCCAGTGCCACAGGCAAGAGGCGTTTGACCACAGCACATTGTTCACACAGCTTAATCTGGTAGAGGATTGTGATGAGCTGAAGCCTATTTCCACAGAAGACACAAGGCAGGGCTATACTGACGATGGGATGCCAGTCCATCACAGTGCATTGGGGGTAAATTAGTCAGCAGGCCGATTAATCTAGACTAACAGCGTGGCTTTTGATAGTGATAAGAAAGCGGAGTACCCAGCAGAAACCCAGATAAACAGACAGAACCTGCAAACTCCATGCAGAAAATCACCCAAACCAGGAATCAAACTCGGGATCTTCTTGGTGTGAGGCAATAGCCCTGTCATTTGTAAATGTTAGCTTGTTAATTTAACCAAAGTGCAACGGAAATGAAGTTGTGAGGTTCCCTCACACCAGATACAAAAGTGGGTTTACATTTCTACTGTGTTTTAGCTTGTCCGATATCAATGCATGTAACATAATCCATGCGTGTTTTATATGTTAATAGTATATTATATTGTTTTAATATTTGGGATTAATATTTCATGTCAGATTAAGATGGCTTAACTTTTAAAATTAAGATATATTTGAAACTATTTTCTCTGAACCTGACATTGATAATCTACGGTTTAAAATGTAACTAATGTACGATTGATTTGTTACATGTGTTTTGTGAATAAAGCTAGTGTTGTGCATCACTGACAGCGCAAGCTGTGGCTTCCTCGGCAGTTATATTAATTATCTGGTTATATTATTTACTTTCATGCATTCGATGCCACTAAAAAGCCAAAATCACTCAGCAGTGTGGGTTAATGTGGAAAGGACAACATGAGCCTATACACACATCACTATGCACTGAACAGCAAATGGCTTAGGTGCTCCACAATGTCAGAGGACAGAGCAAACAGCCGGTTAAACCTGGTTCTCAACAAAGATGACAATGGTCCCCTGCTCGACACATCTGGAAATAACAGTTGGAAAGCAAATGTATGTCTCAATATGCTTAGCGAGGGCCGCAGCCGATATCTCCTAAGACTGTAGGATCATCTCATCTCATTGTCAGAAACCGCTAAGTCCTGCATAGGGTCGCCGTGAGCCAGAGCCTATCCCGCAGACATAGGGCGCAAGGCAGGGATATACCCACGATGGGACGCCATTCACATCACCGGCCACTGAGGGCAACTTAGTCTGCAAGCCAATTAACCTATGCAGCAGCATGCTTTTTGGCCTTGGAAAAGGGAAAAAACCTCGTTTGTCTCCTCAGCTATGACGACCACTGTCGTGGAACTTGGCAGTGCGTTTGAATAAGATGTGTAATGGAAGGCACTGCAGAGAAAATAATGGTTATTTTTAGTAGTTCTTTAAAATTACGACTGCTGAAAACAGGCCCCAAACACCAAGTGGGCTACAACAAATTATAAGAGCTTAAGAAAATAGACGATTGGAGGGAATTCCAAAATGGAGCCGTGTGCAAACCTAACGTAGTGAGTGGCCAAGTGTCATTAAGTGGTGGCTAAAACATTACAATTTATAATGCACATATTTGTTCAATGTTAGAGAAAACGACTTGGAGACATGAGAAAACTAGAAGTGGGGAAGCCACAGCCAGCACCAACATTTGCCAGACACTGCTTCCTGCATAATAATAATTGCATTTTTTAAACGCTTTCCCCCGGAGGGTTACAAAGCGCTGCACAGAGCTGCGGTGAGAACGGAACAACGACACAAGAACAGTAAATCAGCACCAACATGATGGCATTGTATTGTTTTAGCTGTGGGGGAAACTGGAGGGCAATCACGCAAAACGGGGAGAACACAAACTCCCAACAGAAAGGTGCCTGCTGCAGGAATCGAACTGCCTTGAGCAGGACTTTGCTGTGAGACGCAGGTGTTACCACTGCACTACCGCCATGTGCTAGTGTTGGGGTCACTGCCCCCACCCCCTATTCCTCTGCCATCGCTGTCCTGGACGAGCGAGGTCGCGGCCGGGGGGAGGAGCGGTGGTGGTGGGGGCCTGCCCCCACCACCACCGCTCAGCCTCCACGGATCTGGGGCGATCCGGCCAGAGGGGAGGCGAGGCCCCGCTATCGAGCACCTCCACACGCGCCGCAAGTTCTGCCTGCCTAGCGAGGTCCGCCTGTGTGCCGATCGCTCCATCCCGGCACGCGAGCCCGGAGGCGATCGACCCTCTTACGCACTCTCGCGCCCACCACGCGGCGCTCCCCGTGTGCGTCCCCACCCCCAGCTTACAGCGCGCTCTCCGCGGTGCTACCGCTCCCAACAACACGGTGTGCCAACTGTGGTGCCACCGCTACCCATAACACGGTGTGCTAACCGCGGTGCTACCGCTCCCCACAACACACGGTGTGCCAACCGTGGCGCCACCGCTCTCCACAACACGGTGTGCCAACCGTGGCGCCACCGCTCCCCACAACACACGGTGTGCCAACCGTGGCGCCACCGCTCCCCACAACACACGGTGTGCCAACCGCGGCGCCACCGCTCCCCATAACACGGTGCCAACCGCGGTGCCACCCCTCCCCACAACACACGGTGTGCCAACCGCGGTGCTACCACTCCCCACAACACACGATGTGCCAACCGCGGTGCCACCGCTCCCCACAACATACGGTGTGGCAATCGCGGTGCTACCGCTCCCCACAACACGGTGTGCCAACCGCGGTGCCACCGGTCCCCACAACACGGTGTGCCAACCGCTGTGCCACCCCTCCGCACAACACACGGTGTGCCAACCGCGGTGCCACCGCTCCCCACAACACACGGTGTGGCAACCGCGGTGCCACCCCTCCGCACAACACACGGTGTGCCAACCGCGGTGCCACTGCTCTCCATAACACACGGTGTGGCAACCGCGGTGCCACCCCTCCCCACAACACACGGTGTGCCAACCGTGGCGCCACCGCTCCCCACAACACGGTGTGCCAACCGTGGCGCCACCGCTCCCCACAACACGGTGTGCCAACCGTGGCGCCACCGCTCCACATAGCACACGGTGTGCCAACCGTGGCGCCACCGCTCCACATAGCACACGGTGTGCCAACCGTGGCGCCACCGCTCCACATAGCACACGGTGTGCCAACCGCGGTGCAATCGCTCCCCATAGCACACGGGTTTGCCAACCGCGGTGCAACCGCTCCCCATAGCACACGGTTTGTTAACCGCGGGCGCCGCCGAGCCACAATAACACGCAGCGCACGAATCCGCTCCGCGCCAATGCTCACCGTACAGCGATGAGTGATGCAGCCACCTTTATGTTCCAGCGCCGTCCGTCCAAGTCTCCGGGCTGTCCTCTCGCCTTCAAAACGGCGGCCGCTTCTCCCGCCCCTCCACCGACTCTTCCGCACTCTCTTCCTTCGTCCCTCTTGCCTCTCCGCCGCCGCTTTCCCGTATCTCCCCCCCCGCTTCCCAGCATCTCTCGCCTCGCCCACGTGTCTGTCTCCTCTCTCTCGGTGTCCCACTGTTCCCCTCTCTGCTCCCACGCGGTTCCATCTTTCCCCGCTCCCATCCGCACCAGCAGAGACCGAGCCACGTGCCCGCCTCCCCCCCCACCACACACCGCGACTCTTCCGCTTCCTGCCTCCGAGTCTTCCCTTGTGATTCGCCCGGACCGTTGTTCGTGTCTCCTTCTCCCATTAGTCCTCCTGCCACCCCCGTCATCTCATCTCCGCCCCGCACCAGCATCCCCGCTCCTAACTGGTCAGTCCAACTCGTCACGACACGGCAAGACGAGCAGTTGGTTCCTGGCTGAATCCGCGCTCGCTGGAACCAAACGCTTTGGCGGTGCCACCGAGCACGCAAATTCCCACTCCCTGGGTTCTGCTCTAAAACCCATAGTCGTGGTCTCGGGGTGCACCAATGCAGGCCTCTGTGCAATATCGTTGTTGGATGCGTGACAGCCATGGCATTTACGCTGGACTTATCGGTCAGATGAGACCGTTGTTGCAGGCAGGTGAATGAATTTACTAGACTACGAATAACAAAGGTATAAATGAGATCACTGAGATGCAAGACAATATGTAAAATGAAAAGTTTTAATCATGAACACAGACGATCACATTCGTTTTCACACGGAGGCATAATTCATAAAGCGACATCGAAACCCTGCACCCACGAAATAAGAGGGAGATCACGGTTTTCACTTCACCACGAGTGTAAAACCACCTTCTCACCTGTGCATCGCCATACTCGCCCTTCCACCGCGAACCGACATTACTCAAAACCTTACTCTACCCTCACTGCTGCTCTGCCCATTGGTCCCACCTCTGGCTCTGCTGTCGCTCCGGAATGATTAACTCGCAGTGCATGGTCCTGAACTCAATTCATCACACAACACAATCGTCTCCCATATTTTACACAAACTTCTTTATAACTTTAACCTTCACTGGCTTGGAAACCTGCAAGGAGTGAAATCTGTCAGGCAGTCAGGGCTTACACCTCACTGCAGTGATGCCACATGACATCTACACTTGGGCTCAATCCGATCGACAAAACGAGCCAAGCATCGCAAACTGCCCCAAATTGGGCACAAACCCAACACATTTCAATCACGTCAACGTGTAAAACACTAAAGGCATCATGGGAGAATCACACGGCGGTGTTGTATGCGGGCTGGCATGTCTGTCGGAGACATCAGCTTTAAAGAGCCAATTCTGACATCACAAAGCCAGCACTGAGGTGCTGTTTCAGAGAAAGGTAGAGTCTGTAGCAGCTTCACAGTGAGGCGCAATGTTGCCCTGTGGCTTTCAGTCACTGGGCAACTAGGCATTTTTATTGCATTGTAATTGTTCACGTTTTAACTGTCAAGCACTTAACCATAGTGTATGAAAGGCGTTATATAAAGATTATTAATTAGGTAAGTTTCAGGGTATTTAAAAATTTTGGACCCTCTCAACGTTTCCACACAGCCTACTGCTATTTTTAAAATATCACATTAATATACTCAGTGTGAGGCAGACTGCATCGTGCCTATGGGAACTATACGCGCAGTATTAACTGGGGCAGCCGCTGGTCTAAATCTGCAAACCTCCGCAACCAGTGGGGAAGGCACTCGACCTCGTCACCACTCCAAAGCCATCCCGAGGCCGGCGAGCGATGACTCGGCTGCCGCAGCGGACACGTACTGAGGCACGGGTGCCCCCGTCACTCGTCTTTACTAAGTGCATTCGTTTGCAGTCGAGATAAAAACCCCATGTTACAGCACACAACACATTTGTAAAGTCGCGGACAGCGAATCATACATTCGTTTAAGATATCCCCGCAGTAATACACAATGAGTTTGTTTGGAATTATTAACAACGGGTGATATTCATTCAGCCAGGTAACCTCCCTCTCAGTGGATTCCTGGGATTTCAGAATTGCACAGAAAAAAATATTAGCAGTTGCCACCTCGTCAAAAGTAAATGGTCATATCTGGATTCTGGGAAATGTTATCAGTGGCACAATGGCTTACAACACTAACATCTTTAACGTCAACTTCACAATGAGCTTCAAAATTTTCGTGCAGACATCTGTGAGCAGCCACAATGGGAACTGACCCATGGCCTTGGTGCAGATCAGCTCAGCAGCAGGTGCATAACAGAGACAAAGATCCTCTGTATAGCTTGAACAGACTTCAGAGTCAATTGCTGTTGGCAAGCACCCATGAAGGCCAGCACAGCACACGACTTTTCAAACGCAACAGGGTTCTTTGCATTTGTCCCACGAATATCATTGCCACTGGCTCTGACAGCGAAAAGCACTAGACGTCAAAAATCTCTCATTATTACGACGCCCAACTCTTAACTAAGGTGCTGTGCACGTGGAGCTGGCCTGTACCAATATGTTGAAACCAAACACGAGCCATCATCGCGGTTTCATCTCTGCTACGACGAACTTGCTGCACCCAACACCTTCTACACCGACAGAATGTTTTAGGTTTGTGCAACAAGTATAAAAATAAATCTGCTGGACAACCCAGTAACTCTCCTCCCCTGGGGTGTATCCTAAATAAACTAGTGCAGTTAATGATTGTCTTATATGATCGAGATTCGCACGGAAAATAAAATAAAACCAGTAACTGGATCACTGCATATACTGACGTGCAAAGGGTTTCAGACATCGCGTTGAGCTTCTGATGTGGTCATGGCGAGGGCACTGGACTGGGGAAACGGTAAGCGCGCTGGACTTTCAATGGCCCAATGCCGAGCTTTCCGAGTTGACTGCATCGCCCAGCGTGGCAGTGAAACAATGGTGCAGTATTTAATCGGCGTGCCGACGAATAGAACGCCACCGGAATCGGACACCAGCTGCTGACTGCAGGACAGCTAACCGACTGACAACGGTCACCTGTTTACGGATGGTTACCGATTTCGAGATTACCATTTACGAACTTCAGTGTGAATCCACCACGAACAGCCATGAGAAGGTACTTCATAAACTCCTGTGGATCATCAGTACAGTGCAGCATGTAGGCAATCCTCTCTGCCAGTGTGAGCGTGAGCTGCTGCGTTAACTCACCCTCCACTGATACACGCAGAGACCATGTAGCGATGTGGTTTTAACGGCTCGATTTTTAATAATTGCTCTACAGAGCTATTCTTTCAGGATAGCCATGTCGAGTTTCCCTGCTCTCCCTCACGAGAATCCTGATGATGTCTCCAATCTGGGAGGTGAAAAGTTGTGAAGGAGACAGGAGGAATGCTCGACAAAGCTATCCTGAAAAACAGCTTCGGAAGGCAATTCTCACACAAGGATCCCCACAGAGGCAGAATCATCACAAAGTGCGGTGTGCTAACCATGACAACGCACCGGGCATCTGATACCGGCTGCGGGCACAGTTCACCTTGAGCTATGCACAACACGGAGTGTCAATATACCACCACGACCCTGGTTGTACAAAGGTATGTGACCCGACAAGCCGATTTGAGAAACTGTGCTCGACTTTGGAATCCTGAGATCCCACAAAGGCTGGCGTGTGTAAAGAGCAACGCGGTCCGCGTGCGTCCCGTCGGCATCACTGCTGCCGGAAATCCTCCGTTATAAAATCCACAGCTGGAGGCACGCCTGGGCGACTGGGCACGCTACCGAGCCGCTCTTGAGGTCGCGCAGCCTCATCGTCGCCACGCGCCCGAGTAGCGATGCGACAAGGACGTTAATTGGCGTGACGATGGACGCGGCGGCCGGTCGGTTCTGATTTGTGCGCGCGACGATGATGAAGCGCTTTCAGAGAGTGCCAGCAGGCGATTCAGCTGTATGCAATTGGGTTGCACACCTGTTGCTGTGTAGACATGGCCCTGACTTTAGAATCGGGCCGGCGTAAGGGTGACTCTGTCTGTAAAGTTGTAAATTCAAAGGGCAGTCATGATTATTTTTTATAAACAAAAAAAAATTCTTTACAATCACGATACTGCAACCTTGATTGGCACTAAGGTGAAACACACAAATACTGTACAACGTCACTGTATAAACGGGCACCGCTGCGGTTGTCACGGCTTCGCGGTACAATCCTAGCGGGCTGTGCAAGGCAGACGTCGACTTGCACCACCAAAACACTGAAAACATAATGTACACGCACACCTATAACCTGTGACTATATACCAGAGATCATAAACATACACACGAGTGGCGTTATTTTACACCTGTAAGTACCCATTAACCCTATCAGCCGGTGGCTCTGCCATGGGCTATGGTATCCTCTGGCTGCATGCCAGGGAGGACACAGACTCCACTGCTTCCTGTGTCCCCAACACCGGCACGGTGAAACCCGGTGCAACCCACGTATGGGAGGGCTCAGCGAATTGTCACAAGTGGCGTGGCAAGAGTTAACTTATTCACTCTAACGCACGGATCTGCGTGCTGCAATTGATGCTTTTAAATGTCGACAATAGTCCACTTTACATTTTAGCAGCTTCATTAATATATTAAAAGGTGAATATTACCATTTAGTCAAGTAAATAAACAATTTGATTCGTTTTTCTTTCTACATCAAACAGCTTTTACTGGGTAGCATAACTTAAAAAAGTGACAGAATAGTCAGGCGTAGTTATCTGAGTTTTTTTTTTACTTATTTTGTTCGCCACTAATGAGACTGTCGGGTGTACCGCTCACGGCACGCAGCGTGAAGCTCATAGCACCCAGCCCTGGTGTACAACCCGCACCAACGCCGAAGTGGCGATTCTCGTGAGCCACCACAGCCGATCACCGCGCGCCAAGCCGCAAACCTGAGACCCGGGGTTGTAATCCGGGTAGCCGCCCAGATTGAGCCTCAGAAGGCTTTCCCTTGGTGCTGTCAGCCTGGTCACCAACAACGGCATAACGACATCGTCACAGACCCCGCTCTGTAGTCTGTCCGCCGCAGTCCCCTTCCTGCAGCGTATTCGCATGATGCGGAGAAAACAACTCGGCCGCGGAGATGAAGCGGTTCGCAGGCTGTGCCCAGAGAAGCCCACAGGACGCCAGCACAATTCTGGCGGTGACGTCGTCCCCACGGGCAGCGCCGACACGCTTCAAGGAATAACATTTCAGAAAACCTCGCCAAGCGCCACGAAGCGCACAGCACGATTCGGAGGAAACTGATAAAACCTCGCGAAGCCTAAACCATGTGTGGCTTCCTTGCTGGGTCCTGCGACAGCGCAGGGCGCAGTTGCCTTCACGAACACACGCCTTGCGATGAGGTTAAGGGGGTCGAGGAGCGCCTGGAGGTCGCCGTCACTCAACCTTGGTGCGGCTGCTCAGGCGATCGAGCAGAGCGCGGAAGATATTTCCAGGGATCGTCTGGTGCTCATTGATCAGCCTCTGCAGGGCTTGCCGGGTCTGTCGAACGGAACACACTGCGCGTTACGCGCCGGCTTGACGCCGCGACCACGTCCACAATATCGTCACTCGGAGAAACCGAGACGAGCGCGAAGGCTCACTGAGGATGCTGGCGCTGAAGACGTTTGGCCAATGACTCTCGCTGGTCTGACGACTCGGCCGGAGGAGGCAGCACACATGGATATATAAAGACTAGAGAACCTCACACTATTTAAAAAATAAGAACTGATTTTATGTTTAGGCCGTGTCATTATTAGGCCAAAAATGTAGCAAGCGTACACATTTATTCCCCACCCGAAAACACCAAACTTAACGTCACCGCCACCATCGAGATGCAGGACAGGGCTGGAGGTTCAGAGCCAGACGCCGTCATTCAAGCCACGACTCGAAACTTTAGAGGCAAGCGCTGATGGTTCACGTTGGGATCTGTAAAAGTCTCAAAGGCACCGGGCTGCCAGTGGCCAGGTGATGGCAGTACAAGTGGGATCGTGAACCCACATGTGTGGGCCGATCATCAGTTACTTGATAGGCCCACTGGAATATTTTCCAAACACTCTCACATGCAAACGCAAAATGAGCTTGGCCAATCACCACAATGTAGCAGGGAGGAAGGGAGTGAGGGAGGAAGCAAAGGGGGGGGGGGAGACAGGGATGGAGGAACGGAGGAAGGTGAGGGAGGGAAGGGAAGCGAGCGAGCACCTTGTCGGTGAGCTCCAGGGCGGTGATGCCTGCTTCATAAGGAATCGGATCGCCCAGAAAGGTTCGGAACTTCACGGGGAAGCCGCCGTAAATGGGCACCAAGGGCAACCGGCAGCGCTCGTACAGGCAGCGGAACACTCCTGAAAAAAGAGAGATGCAGCGAGGTCTTCCCAGACAAATAAACCATCAGAATGATTGAGAATTGCTCTGAAGGCTGCTCTATTGTAATGCCATGTTGAGCGTTCCTCTGGTCTCCTCCATGCAAGTTCGCCTCCCACATTGCAGGAAATATCAGGCTTCTGATGATGCGAAGTAGAGAGGAGGAATGCTCGACATGTCTATGATGAAAACACAACTCTTACTAGCGATTCCCCTCGACCAAACTGTGAAAACCTACATTAACACAATACCATATAATACTGCTCTTACTAGGTTTTCCATTTTTGTTCCATGGACATGTTACTCCCACTGAGTGCATACAATAATATCTCATTTAATGTGCAGCTCCCTACTTACGAACGCTCGTACCTACAAATCAGCCATCGTAATAAACTACAATTTGCAGTATAACATTAAATACGGTTCGAATCGACTTGGGAACAGAACTCTGGAACGGAACCCGTTTGTAACCCCGGCAACTGTCCGTACACAGTTTGCCACGAGACATTAATGAAGGGTGCTGGCAGTGTGTGGCGGGCTTCCCTCACGATTCACGGAGTCGCGAGACCCCATGCGACTCCGGCCAGGATCGACAGGGTAACGACCCGAAACAGCACGCGGTACATCGAGCCGGTCTTAAAAGGCGCTCCCTAATGCCGCTGCTCCCAAATGTCCCAGAACGTTCACAGAGGGCCCTCTGTGTTGCTAGTTTGAGTAGGAGGACTGTGAGTCTTAACTCGGCACGCTCTCAACAATGCGTGGGGTGAACATCGTTATTGAGCAGGCCGAGATTGGAGGCACACGTCACCGACGATTTCTAACAGTGAAGATTCCATTCTATTCTCGCGCATGAAACCAATGTGCTCTGAAGTCAGATGCCAATGTTGAGGTCTGCCATGATAAGATGGAGAGAGTTCGTGTCATTTCTCTGTTCCTTCTTCATTGAAGGGGTGCAGACTGCAGTGTTTTATTGTATAGTCTAGAGTTTAGGTTACATGGCAAAAATTGCACAACTGTGAATTGTGTTTAATTTCCCATTAATAAAGGACACGTGGTGCAGAATCGGCTCGGTAGTGTACTGACATGGTTGTTGGTCAGAGCAGGGTTTTAGAAGAGGAGGAATGTCAAAGCCAGGAGGTGCGGTGATGTTTCGGTGTGAAAGCGATGTGGTGACGTCTGCCTTGCTTTCATTCTGTTCACCGGCATTCGTCCAAATCTGGGTGGGATTCTAGGCTGGTGCCAGTAGTAGCAGCAGCAGCAGCAGCAGCGTCATCTCAGAAGGAGAATAAAGAGAGGCCGGCGCGGTGAGTGACGGAGACGACCTCTGAAGCCGTGTCGCTGTGGCACTCGGCAGCAGCACTCACTCAGTCCTCCGAGCGTCCGGAAGCCCTCACGGATGTTCTGAGTAAACATCGGGATGATCGGCTGTGCACAGAACACAACAAGTGTGCAATTAAAAATTAAATACACGCACAGGCGGCACGGCGGTGGCACAGTGATCACCGCTGCCGTCTCACAGATAGGAGGTCCCAGGTTTGAAAACCGGCTCAGGTGCCGCCTCTTTGTGTGGCGTTGTTCTCCCGGTGTCTGCATGTATATTCGCCAGGTACTTCAGTTGCTTCCCACAATCCGAAGACACACTGCTGCTGCCTAGTTTAATTGGCCTCATGACTAAATGGCACCGGGTGCATTGTGATGGCCTGGCGTCCCATCCTGCGTATAATCCCGCCCTGCGTTTTTATGTCCGAGATCCTGCCCTCGATGAATCGGGTATTGATAATGAATAAACACACACATACAACGCGTGTGACGCAACCTCCACCACGCGACGCAAGCTCCCACAACGTCTGCAAGTGACCTGCGATCCCCGCCCACGATGGCGCGCTATCAGCAGTGGACGCGGCGTCGCGCAGAGACGCTCCCACCGCAGAGTCAACTCGAGACTCTCACCGACGACGCTTGTGAGGAAGGTGCGAGGATAACGATGCTCATGAAGGCGCTCGTATTAATGATGACGAGGATGCTCCTCTTCATGATCAATATTCAGTTTCTGACATTCATGACCTTGACATCAACATCATCAGCACCACAATGTTGATGCTGCTGTGCCGATATCATGCTGGCGATGATGTTAGTTATAATAATAAATGCTACTGATGATTGTCGTCAAGTCTTGAGGACATATAAACAGCACAGCCACACAGACTGTCCCACAGAACGCCTGAGGATGTCTCCAACGTGGGAGGCGAAACGTCGCAAAGGATAGAGCAGCGATTGACGCAGCTATCCCGAAAGAGCAGCGTTTGGAAGCAATCATCACGCATCTCTCTGAAAACCTACATCAGTACATTAAATAGTATGTATAATGCACAGCACATTCATTCAATTTTAATACATTTATTCGACGAGAGAAATGATTCAGAGGCACGAGAAAACCACAGAAACGGGAAGGAGGGGGGGGGGGAAGGGAGCTCCGTGGATAGCCGATACCAACATTTTACCAGACACTGCATTCTTTTTATGATGATGTAATCGGCCAATTAATTAATTAGTGTTTCTTGGTCGGCGATGGACTGGCGTCCCGTCGTCGGGTGTATTCCTGCCTTGCACCCTGTGTTTCCGGGATAGGCTCCGGCTCACCGTGACCCTATATAGGATTAAGCGGTTTCAGATAATGAGAGATGAGATGAGTGTTTCTTGGTTGTGGGAGGAAACCGGAGAAAAAGCATGCAGAACAGGGGGAGAACAAAGGCACCCAAGGTAGGAATCGAGCCGGCTCAGCAGATACATTTTTTTTCCGTGATGTGACGGAGACGATGCTGACTCAGGTGTGGGGGGTGTGCTGGGGGGGGGGGGTTGCCACTCACCACCTGGGCGTCGATGGCAACCTGCGCGAAGCCGGTGCGGCCGCCCCACACGATGCTGTACGCGTTGTCGCTGAAGAGCGCCTCGCGCACGCCGCCCGGCGAGATGGCGAGCAGGTTCCCGGCACGCAGCGCGCGCACGCACTCCTCTCGGGGTCCGGGCGTCACGAAGAACACCTCGAGCAGCAACCGGAAACCTGCACGTGTGAGTGATCCCGCGTGAGTGAGCCTGGGTCACGCTCGCTCACGTGAGTGAGCCCATGTTAGGCTCACCCACGTCATGCTCGCCCACGTGAGTGAGCCTACGTCACGCTTGCCCGCGTGAGTGAGCCTGCGTGAGTGAGCCTACGTCCAGCTTGCCCGCGTGAGTGAGCCTGCGTGAGTGAGCCCATGTTAGGCTCACCCGCGTCATGCTCGCCCACGTGAGTGAGCCTACATCACGCTTGCCCGCGTGAGTGAGCCTGCATGAGTGAGCCCATGTTAGGCTCACCCGCGTCATGCTCGCCCACGTGAGTGAGCCTACGTCACGCTTGCCCACGTGAGTAAGCCTGCGTGAGTGAGCCCACGTCATGCTCGCCCCACGTGGCAATTGTATGGCCCGGATGCTCACCCCGCATGGGAATTGTACAGCCGCGATGCTGCAGTTGCACTGCAGTGGTTGTTTCTCACAAGCACTGCTGGATGACATCGATGCCATAGGCTCCGAGCCGGAAGAACAGCCTACAGCTGCTTGGTGAGGTCCTCTGCAGAGTTGTCGCGTGACACGACCGACGAACAGGAACAATCAATTAATGAGGAGTGACACCCCAGCCACCGCACTATACAAAGATCATGATATTCGGCCGCGCTCTAGGCATCGGTGGCGGCAGCGGCGCCAGACCGGTGAGAGGCCATGAGGTGCGCACCGGGGACCTTGAAAAGGAAGTGGTCGGCGACCGAGTGGCAGATCCGGCCTTTCTGCAGGATGAGCCGCGACACCAGGTAGTAGTAGTCGATGGGGATTGCGCCGTGGTAATAGATGATCAGGGCCGGGCCCACGTCTGGGATCTTGTCCAACCCATGCACCTCATAGCCTGAGGAGTCCACGTGCAGAGCCACAAAAAACCCCATCTAAAGCCTTCACAGACTACTGGGGCAAGTGGTGTGAGCCAACACCTATAAGGAAGTGGCCAAAATCGCATCAGGTTGACTCAGTCCCTCCCCCCCACCTCCAGTGGCAACGTTTAGATTCCACCCCAGGTGTTACTTTACGACTGAGTAAATCTAGGGGAGGTTGTAAACTAGTTCACATAAACGTTAGTGACGTTGGCCGTGACAATAGAACGCAAGCTGGGGCTCATGTCTCCTCTCTGAACATCGCTCCTCTACCCTGCGCCATTGCCAGAGGGCGACCGCCTCCACACGCCCAGCAGTGGCCCTCACGAGCGTCCTGCAACCCTCAGCTTCCCCACAGAGATCGATGTCAATACCGCCGACACCAGTCCCTAGCAAGTCCACTCAGCTCCAAATCCTCCTGTGCCACATCAGCCCATCTCCTCTCCAGTCTGTGGCACGTCTGCTAAGTGCCCCCCATCTGACCAAAGATAACCTGCTTGGGCATGCAGTGGCTGAGGGCGCGGGCAACAAAACCCAGCCTACGTGGCTTTGCCTGCCGGAGGAGCTCACCAACAGGACTTTGACGAAATCTTTTGAGAGTTTGTGAGCTCCTCACACAATCCAACTTGATTGAACGCAAGCTAGACCGAAGGCAGTTCAGCTGGAAAGTTTGAAATCGGTGCAGATGTTTCGCAAGGGGGGGGGGTCCACATTTGGTAACCATGAGACGAGAGGGCACGACTAAGGCCTAGACGATCCAAAACCTGGTACAGAGCAACTGACCAGGCAGCTACCACACAATGCTAACCGCAAAACTATCGCTCACTCGTGGTATTAATCATGGGGTGATCCAGGAAATTGCAGGGCCCCTCCTAAAAGGGGCAAGTCTCAATGGTCAGACAATGGTCAGCCATTGGGCACAATAGTTTCACAATTGATTAGTCATGTACATGAGATTGCTTGCATACTGCTTGGTGTTCTGTTTAAATTATTCTTTTAAATATAAGATCAAAATTAAGTGGATTATTTCAGCATTCATTGGTAAAATTCCATGCTTTTTAATTAGTGCGTGGGGGGGCATCATTATTGAATTTTGCCTGGGGCCTCAGATTAACTAAGACCACTCCAGCTACCGCTCACCAAAACTACTTCAACTTCTACTGCCACGATCCTTGACACCGCCACTACATCAACACCGGCATACGCCGACGCTGCGGTGCGTGGAGGTGGTGCGGGGCAGCTCACCGTGCCAGATGGTGGCGTGTCCGTCCCAGAGTGCGGCAAGCGTCTTGCGCGCACCGTCCCAGAAGCCGTGCGAGTAGGCCGTGCACAGCAGGCTCTTGCTGCCATACACGTGCAGGAAGAGGATGGAGAGGTAGAGGAAGAGCAGGATGAAGAGCGGCAGGATGAAGACGATGAGCAGTGGAGTGAAGACCCACAGCAGATGGGCCACGTACTCCAGGAAGACGTCCAGACCCTCGAGACCCGTCCATGCCGTCCACGTCTCCAGCAGCCAGCCCAGTACCTCGGGCCACTCGAGCCCGGAGGCCGGGCAGCTCTGTGACGAGTTGAGCATCGCGGCCTGGGGGTCGCGTGCACGCTGCCACGTCGGGCGTTTGCGTGAGGTCACGATCGCTCAGAGCCAACAGCGTGTCACAAGTAGCGATTTCACAGTCAGTAGCACAATTGTTTAGTCGTCAATTAGACGGTGGCTCGGCAACACAACGAAAGGCCTGCAATCGCAAGCTTTGCGAGTTCGTATCCTGGTCGTCAAAACGGTGGGGTTGACTCAGCTTATCATCACTACGGGGTCGATGATATCCCAATGAACACGAGCACATGAAGGTTGATTTCAGTACTCCATCCCCCCAAGATGCGTTAATACATTCCACCTATCGATAAGCAGGCATAATGGTGGGGGCGGGTGGCCTGGATAAAACAACACCATGGACAATACCAACCCTAGTTAACGTAGGCTACCAATGTGTTGTTACCTTTGTAGAATGTCTACTAACATGTTCAGTCACCAAATCATAACAGGGCAGCCACGACTAATGGAACCCACGCGGTAAACGGCAGCAAGGAGGGTGGCACACCACGAAACCCTTCTCTTTGCACACAAGTACCGTTAATCCTCCACCCACAGTCGGTCAAACTATTACATACACGTATATATACAGGCTCTTACAACACGTCTAGTCCTGTAGAAGAATAGACCAAGTACAGTCCAAAATTGTCTCTAGTGGAGGTCATTCTACCAGTAACTTAATGGTTGCACAATGACGTTAACCAGAAGGTACCCACGCCACGGGCGACCTTGTTCCAAGTGTGTAATATGTTCTTCTGACATCAGTATTAGGGTAAAAGGGTGTGTGTAAGAGCATTTATGGTACAAGTGCAAGCGTGGGACTTTAAAGCTATAATCCTGTTAAAGTTTTATATGATAGAGGTTTAGACAGATGTTTATGATTACAGCAAAAATAACCCAGTGGGCTTGTAAGCTCTAGATGCTAAACGTCTGCAACACAACAAATTGACCAACATAACGCAAAAACAAAATAAACTTACAGCAACAATATAAGCATATCTAAAACTCTACCCGTAATCATAAAAGTACATAGCAACACTTAACACTGCACAATTTAACTAACTCACAACACCAGTGAAATCTATTTTTGGGTCAGGTCATGTAAAAAATTATAAAATAGTGTCGTTCAACCCCCCACCACCCGACACGGTGTGCTGAGACTGTAAAATAATTGGCGCGTTTTCTGTTTACGTGACAACCCCCTTGCTGATTGGCCGTGTTGGGTGGTGGAGGGTTAAACGACACTATTTCATAATTGTTTACGTGACCTTACCCAAAAATGGATTTCATTGATAATATTGGTCACGAAAGCCTTCGAATTAAGGTCACAACACCAGCTCGTACACAGATGAAATTCTAATCAAAATCAAAGTGGAAAGTAGAATTAAAAATAAATTAAAACCTCGGTGTACGGAAATAAAATGTTTAACTTTAATTCGAAGGCTTTCGTGACCAATGTTATCGACGAAATCTATTTTTTGGGTTAGGTCACGCAAAAGATCAATAAATGTGTGCAAACACATCTGAGCCGTGATTGTTTTTTTATCTTAAATGGGATCCAGGGTAACTCGACTCAACATTGTAAAATAACGCCGGCGACCAGAATAAACATCTCATTTGAAAACCAAACACTCTCGCACCTCCCGATGACTGACATTCCTCCTTGAAGACACTGGTGGAACCATCAACTGCATCACAACATCGACCGGCCGACGCGGTACGTCTCCTTCGGTGTGAAATTAAAAGCACGAGCGACAGCAGTGCGATTGCAGCCCCAGTCAGTGGATCAGAGAGTAAACCCACGCATCCCAAGAGCAATACTCAAGAGATACGCAGAGACCATGACAAACCACTGCAGTCTGCGCTCCTTTAACGCAGGAACAGCAAACTTAAACCAATTCTCGTGGCCAGCAGATTTCTGACATTTGCCATCTCGATGATTGCTTCGAGAAGCTGCTCTCTCGGGACAGCCGCGTCGATCGCTCCCTCTCCCTCCATCGCGACATTTCGCCTCCTCATCGTTAGAGGCATCCTCAGGCGCTTTGGAGGCAGAGAGGGAGAGCGATCGACGCGGCTGTCCCGAGACAGCAGCTTTTCGAAGCAATCATGACGCATCGTCGAGCCGTGAAAACCTACATCGTTATATTTACCGTCTCGGTCACTTAAGGAAAAGTGGTGCGGTGGTGATGTCTGCGACTCACAGAAAGTCCTGCTCGTGGCGCTCAGAATCACATCTCGGGCGCTTTCCTGTGAGGAGTTTGTGGCTTTCTCCCAGAACTATCAACAACAACAAAACAACAACAAATTGGTCAATAGCATTACAGTGCGTGGAGCGCAGTGTCCGGCCAATGTTGAAAAATCGACGCTAAGCTCAAATGTCATCGCTGTGAGACCAGACGGGGCACTGACAGCGGCAGACAGGGACGCACGCTGGCCGCGACGAGTGGCTCTCAAACACGGGAGACATCGACTCCCGCAGTAGAGGAGACATCATCATCACCAGCACCATCATCATCATCAACATCGCGCCACTCGCCTTAGGCACGGCCACTTTGCCGGCGTCTCTCGTCCCTAATCCCAACACACTGATGTCTCCCGACCGTGTCTATCTCGAGCTCCGCTTGGGTGAAGCCTCCGCCCGCCCCATTCGTACCTCTGGCCCAGCGTCCCGCGCCGTGTCCCGGCCGTCTTTGTCTCCCTCGTCGCCGAAGGCCCCGCTCTGCGACTCCTTCTCTTTCCTCCTCCTCCTTGCACGGCACACGGCGACGCCAAGGGACCGTGGCCGTGCGGCGCCGCGCGCGGAGACCGCGGCGATTTGCCGACGTGTGTGCGAACGCGTGTTAATGACAACTTGGCGACACCGCGGTCAACTCATTAATCATCATCTCATTGCATCACATCGTCAGCAACCGCTTAGTCCTGTGCAGGGTCGCGGTGAGCCGGAGCCTATCCCGGCAGACACGGGGCGTAAGGCAGGGATACACCCACGATGGGACGCCAGTCCATCACCGGGCACTGCGGGCAATTTAGTCTGCGAGCCAATTAACCTATGCAGCAGCATGGTTGCTTTTTTTTTGGACTGTGGGAGGAAACCGGAGTACCCGGCGAAAACCCACGCGGACACGGCTTGAGCATGCAAACTCCACACAGAAAGCAGCACCCGAACCGAGATTCGAGCTTATTTATCGCCCACGTGTTTTGCTTTGCCCTTATTGAATGTGTATTCAAACCTTTTTGTTTTTGTACCGGGGCCCGGAGAAACGTAATTTAGTTTCTCAACATAATGCAATTGTATACGGATGGGATGACAATCAAGTTTATCATAATAATTGCATTTCTAGAACGCTTTTCACCCGAGGGTCACAAAGCACAGAGCTGCGGAGAGAACGGTAGGTCAATAAATGAATAAATGTTCCCGAGCAGGCTCAGGCCAGCAAAAAGCCACCATCCCGGCACGACAACACTGAGTCGCATCAACAGTCCCAGCCAGATGACTTGAAAACCCTATGGAACAAGTGAGTCTTGAGACGAGATTTGAAGATGCCCAGAGACTCAGTTGATCGAATCTTCAATGGAAGGGCATTCCAGAGTCTGGAAGCGGTGCGCGAGAAGGCTCCATCACCCATCCAATGGAGGTGCGATCTGGGCACATGTAGAAAGCCCGTATTGTAGGATCGAAGTTGTATTGTGGAGGGTGCCTGAATTAGGTCACGGATGTATGTCGGAGCAGCGCCAATGAGAGCCTTGTAGGTGAGGAGGATCTTGAAGTAAATACTATATTTAACCGGTAGCCAATGGAGATACACCAGCATTGGGGATATGCGATCGTGGATGGGTGTGCGAGTGAGGACTCTGTCAGCCGCATTCTACACACGTTGGAGACGATTGATCAGGTAGGCAGGGATGCCAGGGAGTAGTGCATTGCTATAGTCGATTCGTGAAGAGATGAAGATGTGCGTTAGCTTCTCAGTATCAGAGGGTGACAGGATGTCGCGCAGTCTGGGTATGTTTCTGAGACAGAAATAGACTGCCTTCGTCGCCTTGTTGATGTGTCTCGAAGCTGAGTGAGGAATAAAGAGTTACTCCTCGACTCCGGACTGCCTTAGCAACTTCAATGGTCTGGTCGTCAAGCATCAATTTGATGGGTTTAGCATGGTTGCGTCGTGATTAGCGCTGTCCCCTCACATCAAGAGGAACCCGAGTTCAATTCCTGGCTCGGGTGATTTTCTGTGTGGAGTTCTCTTCATAGACGCGTGAATTTTTATTTCCCCCACGTAATCTGGTTTTTTCTCGCAATCCAAATACTTGCTGCTGCTGCCGTCTCGGTCACTTGGCTTGCTGGCTAAATTTCCCCCGATGTCCTGAATTGGACTGTCCTCCTATCCTTGGCATAGCCCTGCTTTGCGCCCTGTGTTTGCCGGGATAGACTCTGGTTTTACCCCGACCATACAGGATTAAGCAGGAACTGATAATGAGCCACAACACGTTGCTTTTTGGTAATTTCGACAATGCAGTCCTATGGACGTGGCAGTTCTTTTATAAAAGCACCTGGGCCCGGGAGAGATCATTCACTCTGGGCAACGGAGGGGGGGGGGTGGACACAGACATAAACCACGAGTACGAGGGTAGCTTTTAGAAGAGTAAGTTTTCTTTAAGTTCCTTATTTTACTTTCGATCGACAAGGTGAGTTGGCACTGCCGCAGGCGTTCCGCTTTTAACCTTTATTTTCAAGTCGTTTTCCAACAAATTCGTTACCTTTTTTGTCACTCGTAATGCACAACCCTTAATCTTACCTGTTTATTTGAAATATATGTGCAATGCTATGTATTTTGTACTATTCGATTTGAAAAATGTGTGCAATGATAGGTGTAAATGTTTTTTATTCGTTGATTTAAATTTGCAAATCTTTGAATCCTCTATATATTTTAAAATTATCTTAAATTAGTGTCAGCAACTCGCATGTCTGTTGTATCGCAGGAGTCTTGTAAAGAGCTGTTTATACAGCCGTTACGTTAACCAGTTTATTTTTTTCGTTTAACAGCATATCACACGCTTAAAACATCTGTAAGGATCGTTTTAGTGCAGGCCTTAATTTATTGGAAGTATTTGCATGTTAAATAACGTAACAGTGGTTTTCAGCAAAAAGGGTGGTGTAATTCATAATTGGATTCTATTGGGTTGGATCGATTAAACATGTGTCGTGAACACCTCTCCACCCCGACATAGTTTCTGTGATACCCGATCGGGACGCCTCTCCACTGGAGTCGAACTCGTCCCTCCTGGTCAGCGTATCGGGTTCCGAGTGCGGCGCAGGAGAAAAACGTGGTGGGCCGCTTGAGAAGCCACTCTCACCAGCGCCGGCAACACACACACCAGCCACTCCATTGCAGCAAGAAGTCTGGAGTCTTCTTCGTTCCAAAGCTTTATTCAACAGTAACATAAGTAACTTAACAAATGACATAACAATGCCCGGGCAGCGTAACACAGTCCTGCCCAGCCCCGCTGTTTGTGTGCTAAACCCTAGCCTATGCGACCACATGTTGTCGTGGGTCTGCCGACCGTATTTCCCCAGGTTCTTTGTGTGCGCTCCGTTCCACGTATGACGTTATTCCGATTCCTCAACCCCTGCGTCCAGTTGGATGCCTTCCCCAGACATTCAGTCCCCCTCCTGGTCACCGCTGTCAATCCACAACTTAACAAGACATACGTGCGTCTCCACAACTAATGCCAGCCCCGACATCCTGGCGACCCCTTCACTGCCCGCTCGTCAACAGCCAATTAAGTTAGCGAAGCCGCACCTGTTGTTGTTTTCTCCCGACAGCGTAACGAGACGCAGCCGGCGCCTTTATAGACAGGTCAACTAAATGCACCTGGCCTGGCACGGCGCGAGGCTTGACACCACACTTACCTTCAGCTCCAATGCACGAAGGCCATTCTTCTTTAAGGTTTTTGTTGTTGATATTGTTGTTGATATTGTTGTTGATATTGTTGTTGTTGACATTGTTGTTGACATTGTTGCGGTTGCCGGCCTCAGGTTGCTCGGGCCGAGTCATGGGGCTGCCCGCACTCCCCTTCCCCGAGTCTTTCTGAAAAAGACCCCCCGTGTAGACTGAACATACTTACATACTTTTAGATCAAGCGCTGTTAGCGAGCACCCATAACGCCGGTACGGCAAACAAGAGGGTGGGTGGCCAGCATCACGCCCGGCCGCCTTAGTCTCCCTAGTGTTGATATTCACAGATGGCGCAAAGGTTCAGGACTCCTTTGAGGCTAAATTGACCGACCCCTTCCCTTCAACCACACGCTTAACATACAGTACTGAGAATTATAAATACTAAATAAAGTCAGCACAATGTAGGCGCTTCAACATTCGTACGTTCTGTGTACAATCGCGGGCAACATTTCGAAGACATCACCGTCAATCATTTCTTTTGGGTGTGACCCCGTGCCCCACTACCCATCACAGCGTGCTTCCTCCCTCCGACCTTTAAACCAGGAATTTCAATCGGCTGCTGATGGGAGCCGTTTGACGAGAAGCGAGCTCATTGCAGTGAGTGATGGGCTTGGCTTGATGATGCTCTGAGCCTCACCCCGGGCGAGGTTCGTGCAGCCCTGCCTTATTCCAGAGTTAGCATTCGACAAACGATCGGACGTAACGAAGCGGTTTCATACCTCACCGTCCCCACTCACCACTACTACTGCGTGCACACTCCCCTCCACTACCGTCCAAACCAGCATTGCCCCGTTTCCAGGGGAAAGGGCAAGATCTAGAGAATTAGACTTTCCATGTTAATGTAAGATAAAGCTGAGAATGCAGGAGGAGCAGAGCTTTAGTGCTGCAGTTTCTACCAGAGGTTAACTGGAAGAAGTTGACTACAATTCTATTTTTTGTCAATTATGAGGAGTGTGCAGAGAAAAGCGGAACAAAAACACTCAGCACGTGACAGCCGTCGTGGTGCTACAGCAGCGTCGCATCCCAAGATATGAGTGGACTATTCAGATATTTGAGGTAGAAGTGCCCCGCTTCAGATTACAGGTCGGCCTGTAAAAGTAGATATCACTGAGCTATCTCTGAGCTGCGTTCAAGTGCTATATAAGATTACAACAGGTTTTACCGTATCTGGCGATTTTGCAGGTGTTAAGACCCCAAACACCAAATAGACACATTTTACAATGCATCCGGTTTGCAAAAGCCACAAAAACTAGTGGCAAAGTATGCAAACAGGTAGCTTTGATAACCTATGCATTGTCCTTCAACTGACCGACCTTCATCAGGCAGTGGCTTCCTTTTCAGCCTATTTGCTGGTGTCAGCCATTGCCAAAAGGCAGCCAGCTCAGGGCAATGCGGTATCAATACTTTATAGCTTAGGTGAAGCTGTTAACGCTATGGGGTTAAGATCTTAACACCTGCATAATCGCCAGACACGGTAAAACCTGTTGTAATCTTATATATGTATACTGGCAAAAAAGTACCCATAGCGTTAACAGCTCCACCTAA
>JAZEWT010000013.1:19805999-19817804 GCA_036362905.1 Mordacia mordax
ATTCCTGCCTTACGCCCTGTGTTTCCGGGATAGGCTCCGGCTCACCGTGACCCTATATAGGATTAAGCGGTTTCCGATAATGAGATGAGATGAGATTTATTACATTGGAGAGACGAGTAGATCCCTTGGAGCCAAATTAGTCGACCCTATCTGAAGTAGTGCAGGGGTAACAACGTCTTAAATCTTTTAAATAAAGTGAAAAAATGATTGCTTCCAAAGCTGCTCTTTAGGGATAGCCGTTTTGAATGCTCCTCCACTTTCCTTTACAACGTTTTGCCTCCTATATTTGAGGCATCTTCAGGCGTTCTTGAATGCTTGCGACTGAGTGACTGCTGTATTATATACATCTTTTTCGCATCTTCCCCTCCCGGGTCCCTCCCATCTCCTCACCCCCTCCCATGGTCAATGATCTTCATTCAAAACCCACTAAATTTGCTCCCACCTTAGTTTAACAATAACAAAAATTCCATTCCCATGTCATGGATGTCTGCCGAGTTGTTTACGGGGAGTTATTTGAAGGGGTTGTTTACTGTTAATTTTAAAAGCTGGCGGCCATGTTTGCCTGAGTTTTATTCTCATTTCTTCTTTGTGATTCATCATTTTTTCCATCTTATGAATCTCTGTTACTTGATGTATTTAATATTTGGCCTTTGTGGCAGATTGCAGCCAGCACACGCATTTTAAAAACATTATATTTTGTTTGCAGTGTAAGCTGCCGCTGACAATTTCTCCATATGCAGCGACCATACTGTAGCTTCGTGTTCTCTCATCCTAGTCGCGATTGTTCGGCCCATTTGACAGATTTTCCTGAGTCAGGAATATGTCAGACACCAAAACCACACCTTCATGCATTATGTTAAGGATGCCACGTACAAAATCAGTAAATATCTCAAGAATTACTGCATGAAGCACATCTTCACAGCCCATCAGAAGATGTAGGATATGGTCAAATTCCCCAAGGACCGAATGCCGTTGCAGACAGCGGATGTGTATTGCATTTCCTGCAACAATTGTGACAAGGTTTACATTGCTTAAATGGGCCAAATAATCGGTACTTGGAAGAAAGAACATGAGGTTGCTGTACAGTTGCGGTATACGGAGAAATCGGCGGCAGCAACTCACATTGTAGACAAACACAAAATCGAATTTTAAAATATGTGTGCGCTGGTTGTAATTTACTACAAAGGCCCAAGTTGAGTCCATGAAGTGATATAGCTTCACAGGACATAAAAAACGTGAATTGTAAAACTCAGTCAAACGTTGCAGCCAGCTTTAAAATTAATGGTAGTAAATAGCCCCCTCAAATGAACTCCCTATAACAACTAAACAGACATCCATGATGTAGGATTGTAATTTCAAGCTATTGTTAAACTATGGGTGGCGAATATGGTTAAATTGAATTTCTAATCCTGGCAGGAGGAGGGAGGGACCCGGGAGGGGAGGATGGGCAAAAGACACAAACATACACACTCAAGTCACAAGTACTCAAGAATGCCTGAAGATGCTGCCAATGTAGGAGGTGAAATATAGTGAAGGAATGTGGAGCTCTCGACATGGCTATCTTGAAAGAGCATCATTTGGAAGCAATTATCATACATCGAACCGTAAAAACCTACATTAGTACAAAATAAACCAATATTTTCATTTAAAACTGTGAAATATATGCAGCCATCAGCTTCACAAAGAGCACGGGGCTTGTTATGCCTGCACACAGTCAGTGCTGTTTGTTCTCTGCAGCATGTAGCATTGATTCTTTACAGCCCAACTTTTTTTTGCTCTATTCTACATTATTGAAAACTAGCTCAGCTGGCATCGTGCAGCATTGCTCCTGACTCGCCGTGGTGGCTGCTGCGCCCCTTCATGATTATTATGTGACTTCAGGAGCACTTTCCTCACATGCGTCACGGGTCTATTTCCACTGAACCACAGGAACCGAGAGCAGCTCCTGCGGGCAGTGCGCAACTATAACACGCAGGACTCGCGTGTAGTGGCCCCGCGCATCCTGCTGCTTGGTCAGGTCGGCGCTGGAAAGTCGAGCTTCTTCAACGCCCTCGACATGGTCTTCACGGGTCGTGTGACCGCGCGTGCATCATCGGGCAGCAGCAGTTCCAGCATCACTCACCAGGTAATGCTCGCTGACCGCATGAGGCTGTCGTATAGTCAACCATTCAAGGCCGGGACCCAAGAGGCAAATGTCGAAGTTAGGGCTGGGGAATTCCTCAGGGTTCGATTCTCGGTCCACTCCTCTTCAGCATCTGCGTACAACCTCTTGGCCATATCCTGCGCACCCTCAATCTCAACTACCATTGCTATGCTGATGACATCAGAATCTATATCTACGCAAAGTCATCCATCAATGCGTCTGGTCTCTGCATGTCATCCTTACTGTCAACTGTGAAGGTCTGGCTCAATTCAAATTTTATAAAATTAAATGGCGACAAAACATAAGTTTTGCTTGTCGGAACCCCGCACCAATTGTCTAAGGCTGATCCCATCCAATTGAAGCTTGATGACCAGGCCATTGAAGTTGCTAAGGCAGTCCAGAGTCTAGGTGTGACTCTTGATTCCTCACTCACCTTTGAGACACACATGAACAAGGTGACGAAGGTAGCCTATTTCCATCAAAAAAATATAGCCAGACTGTGCAACATTGTCACCTGTTGATGCTGAGAAGCTAATACACATTTTCATCTCATGAATCGATTACTGCAGTACACTGCTCCCTGGCTCCCCTGCATACCTGATCAATCGTCTCCAACGTGCGCAGAATTCAACTGCTCGAGTCCTCACTCGAACACCCAAACACAATCGCATATCCCCAGTAATGGTGTCTCTCCACTGGTTACCGGTTAAATACAGGATTGAATTCAAGATACACCTTCTCACCTACAAGGCTCTCACTGGCTCTGCTCCAACACACATCCGTGATCTACTTTAGGCACCCTCCTCAACACAACTTCAATCCTCCAATACAGACTTGCTGCATGTGCCCAGGTCGCACCTCCTTTCGATGGGTGACAAGAGCCTTTTCGTGTACTGCTCCCAGACTCTGGAATGCCCTTCCATTGGAGATATGATCAGCTAAGTCCTTGGGCATCTTTAAATCTCGTCTCAAGACTCACTTGTTCCGTAAGGCTTTCAAGTCCTCTGGCTGGGACTGTTGATGCGGCTCAGTGTTGACGTGCCAAGGATGATGTTTCTCTTCCGACCTGCGCCTGCTCGGTACATTTATTCCTTCCTTGTTTGTTGAAGAGAGATATATAATTTTTATCGCTTATTATTACGTAATGATGTAGGTTTTCACGGCTCGATGCATGATGACTGCTTCGAAAAGCTGCTCTCTCGGGACAGGAAGCTATCGACGTGGCTGTCCCGGGACAGCAGCTTTTCGAAGCTTATTATTATGTCCTTCTATAATTTATTGCTACAATTTGAATTTCAGTTGAACGGTCCTGATGTTGTTGTGGACATGCCGTTCTCTCCACAGCTCGGATTTGTAAAAAAAAAAAACTCCAACAAAACCAACGTTATTGTTGCTGATTTGCCGTTTTATCTCGTTGATGTGCTGTTCTCTCCACAGCTCTGTGCAGCGCTTTGTGATCCCCGGGTGAAAGCGCTCTGGAAGTGCAAATATATTTTGTTATTATTAAGTATTATTATTTGGTTAATAATAACCGGGGGATCACAAAGCGCTGCACAGAGCTGTGGAGAGGATGGCATGTCAGTAACAACAATAACGACATATGAACGGCAGATCGACAATACATTTTTTATTATTTGGGGGCAGCACGGTGGCCCAATGGGTAGCGCTGTCGCCTCAAAGCAAGAAGGTCCCGGGTTCGAATCTCGGCTCGGGTGCCTTTCTGTGTGGAGTTTGCATGTTCTCCCCGTGTCCGCGTGGGTTTTCGCCGGGCACCCCGGTTTCCTCCCACAGTCCAAAAAACATGCTGCTGCATAGGTTCATTGGCTTGCAGACTAAATTGCCCCACAGTGCCCGGTGATAGACTGGCGTCCCATCGTGGGTATATCACTTCCTTGCGCCCTGTGTCTGCCGGGATATGCTCCGGCTCACCGCGACCCTGTACAGGACTAAGCGGTGTCTGACAATGAGATGAGATTATTATTTGGGAAATTTGCGATCCGTGCAGGCTTTCGGGAACGGATCCTTTGCGGATTAAGAGGTATGGGTGTGTTCACAAATAACGCTTGCAACATTGGTTTGAGAGATAGTTGTTTTGCTGTGTGCACATATTTGTTGACGTGTATTTACGCGTGTAATTACATGCCGTGCGTGTGCGGGTGTTCAGTTCCGCACGTATCAACTGTTTGCTGAGAGAAAAGGCGAGCCTCTGTCCCTGCGGCTGTGCGACACCATGGGACTCGAGGAGGGCTTAGACGCCGGCATTAACGTGGATGATGTGGTCAGTGTGCTGAAGGGACATGTGCCTGACCGCTACCCGGTAAGCAACCCTCAACATCATGACAATAATAATATTTATTTTTTTTAGTGACATTAATAATAATAATTGCATTTATTGAGCGCTTTTTAACCGAGGGTCACAGAGCACTACATAGAGCTGCGGAGAGAATGGCACGTCAACGCCACAAGAACAGAAAATCAGCAATAAGAACGAAAAATCAGCAACAATAACGTGTTTAGGGTTTTTTTTTTACACAAATCCGAGCTGTGGAGAAAACGGCATGTGAATAAACAATATCAGGAGAGTTAAGCTGAAAGTCAAAGAGCAGCAATAAATTAGAGGACATAAAATAAGTGGAGAAAAATATACCACGGCCTTACAAGGAACTATCTATATTGGGCGATGTTTCGCTAAATGACCCTTAGCCATTACAATAATTTAATTATTTGATGCTACAAAGGCTATTACTCAAAACGTCTCCCCTATTTTCCTCCTAAGAGCACAATACACGGTGGTATGGTCGAGACCGATGAATGGAATGGCTGGCTTTGTGGTCTTCAATGGACAAACACATCTTCATATATTAGGGAACAAGGCAAAATGATAGCCACTCAGGTGGCACGGCTAATGAAGCACTGTTGTCAATGTTTGTTGTAAGAGAAGACAGAGGTAGGCTGTTTCATGGATGCCCCGTGTCGTTGTTGGGCTTCTAGTGCTGTGATAATGAACAGATGCCCCGAGGAGGTGTTGTTGCAGGGAGGCGGTGGAAGTCACAAGGTGCGCGTTTGTTTGCTTCTCGTGGTTGCAAAGTTTTTGATGGACAGATGTATCCACCCAACACCCAGATGGTTCAAACGTCAGAGATGTGAGGTTGCTCTCTCAGATCCTAAGTATCAATTCAGGCACAGGCATCTACGGTTAAACTCGGTTCTCAAGTATAGTGAGTTGATGGTCAACCTGGTTACCGGTGACTGCACAAAAATCCACCGCATTAAATTGTGCTGAGCATTTACCTGGACTCATTCATCACCTATTTGTTTGACTTTTATGTAATGAACAATGCTGTCAGTGGCAGTGCGGGTGGGAATGTGCTGCTCCCACTGCGGACCAGAGGTGACTTAAACGGTGTCTTGGATGTAACTGTGATATTTTCTTCTAAGGAGCTGCAGTATTAAATGAGGGATCACGGGCATACATCGTCACCATATCAGATAATAAATACGTAAATACAATTAATACTTTTGGCAGTTCAAAGGCATGTAGTGTTAGAGATTGCTCTTCATGGTGTTTTTTCATGTGGAAGTACATTTCCTTGTTTGGCCGAGGCAATCCCATATTCAGAAAATCTGTCCCAGTGTCTCAAAGCTTTTGTTGTAAATTGGGATTTTGTCCTTGGATTTAACATTGGACTGGCTGGACTCAAGGTGTGGAGCCATGCAAGTATTGCGGAGGACCAATTCGGACAGAGCGAGGAGGCCACTCCATGTGTCTGCTGGTGACTGATTGGGCGTGGCCATTTCAAAGTGGGTGGAGCTGATAGAGGGAGGCTGCCCTCTCAATTGTCATCCGTATCAGTAACGTCTCCGAATGTGTGTTCGTAGTTCAACTCCAGGGCACCGATCGAGCCCAGTAGCCCGGGCTACGTGGACAAACCCACGCTGGAGCAACGTGTGCACTGTCTGGTGTTCGTGATAGACGTGGGCAAGGTGGCCGTCATGTCGGAGCGCATGCAGACCAAGCTGCAGCAAATCCGCAGCAAGGCCAACAATCTGGGTGAGGCTGCCTGACGCCCACACCTGTGACTTTTCCACCACATGGTGACGGTGTTGTGAGGGGCAGGAGGGGCCGACCAGAATAAAAAGATGGAAAAAATAAACTTATTTGCATATCGTAGCTTCAAATGGAATGTCCTGTTACACTACAAAATATACAGGGTCATAAAACATGCATTCTAGTTTAAATTTAATTGCCAGTATTTTTAGAAGCATTTCACTTACAGCAATGGTTGTGATATCATAACACCAATCATGCACGGGAGGTTTTAGCCAAATTAAAATACTATGAATATATGACCACCGTGCATCCAATACCACTTGTAGGCATATACTGAAAATTTCCATAATTGCAGTGGCGATTGTTTCTTAGTGATTCTCTGCACAGCAGCTGATTTCAACCTTCAATTGTTCAACCGTGTTTGGATTGTTCCTGGAGCAACAGTAGTAAACTCCCAGATTTTTCTGTGGTCTGTGACACCCAATAGACTACTGTTAATGAAAGGCAGTACTGTAATTCAAACTAGAGCATGTTTTCGATGACTCTGTAAAACAAGTGCTCGCTACCAGTATTCGTCTCAAGCATTTAAGCCTTTATTGGGAATCTTAGTGTACAATGAGTGGTAGTGCAGTGGTTCCGTACTTCGCTATGCGTTCAGCCACCGGAGTTCAGTCCTGGCGACAGCCAACAGTACCGCCTGGCGTCATAACCAATCCCAGACCTTGCCTAGGCTTACTCACGTTTAACCAACAACCTAGTGTAATGTGTAGCACTGTGAAGACAAAGGTGGCTGGGCATGACGCTGACAAGCCGTCACTTCATCCACCATGCAACCTTGCCCCAAGAGTAATGGCTACATGGCGGGCGAGGGGGGGGGTGTGTACAGTACTGCGTGTGTTCATGGATTATGTATTCCCATGACCAGGAATCCCACAACTCATCCTGTTGACGAAAGTGGACGAGGCATGCTCTAAGGTCGAAGAGGACATTCAGAACATTTATCGTAGCAGCTACATCAAGGATAAGGTAATATCAGTTTAATTCGTAACCAGTCACGCGGATCCCTACACCGTCATTGACAAGTTTAGATAAAGAAGGCATTGTCACAGCGGCATGGTGGATGAGATTATAGTCACTGTAATAGCCAAGCTTTGGTATGTGGTGTTTCGGCGGGGAACCCTCCAAGGGAGTCGAACTCAGTCGTAATCCCCGCCAGACACCCGGGGTTGACTTGCGCGTGCGGCCATGTGGCGCCGGCTTCCAGAGCTTCAACGGCAGCATAACGGTTTCACGATCACTCAGGGATGTACTCACCCAGCGCAGCTGCCAGCTTCGTCACCGACCACGAGTTGTTTTTATGACTCAGCGTGGGTGTTGTCTCATTACCTCATCCGGCCGCCTCAGCACGTTGTGACTCGCTGGTAATTGGCATGGGGGGGGGACCCCAAGGCACTCCCCACATGCATGTGGCTTGGCACGGTCGAGGCTAGGCACCACAGATAGCTACGCACACTTGTAATCTAGACCTGCGGAGGCGAGGGTTGGTGAATCACACACATATGTGACACTCCCTTAGCTGGGCTATGATTTTTCCATCTCCTGGCTTGCCAGGCTATGGTGGGTTAGTTGAAAGAGCTTTGGCAATTGTTGGTACCGATTCTAGCTGCCTTCCCGCTTGTCTGTGGCTGCCTGCACCTCTGCAGCATAAACGCTGTGTTACAACTTGTGTATTACTAGCATCAAATGACATGGAATTGTGACATGCAAATAGTATACATTGGGTTTCTCAGGAGAGGTCAAGTGGCCAAACTGGAGTGCTGAGCTAGCATTTCTGAGATTGTGGGGTCAAATTCAGATAGCTATGCACTATTAAACCAACTTATTGTGTGTAGTGAGTTTGAAAGCCTAAACCTGCTCAACGACCAAAAACACATCCAAGTGTTCAGGAGTCTTGTAGTGACTCTTGATTCCTCTCACCTTCGAGACACACATCAACAAGGTGGCGAAGGTAACCTATTGCCATCTTAGAAACATAGTCAGACTGCACAATATCCTGTCACCTTCCAATGCTGAGAAGCTAATACAAATCTTTATCTCTTCACCAATCGATTATATCAATGCACTACTACCTGGGATCCCTGGCTACCTGAGCAATCATCTCCAACATGTACAGAATGCGGCTGCTAGAGTCCTCACCCGCAAACCCATCCACGATCACATATCCCTAGTACTGGTGTCTCTCCACTGGCTACCGATTAAATACAGGATTGAATTCAATCCTTCAATACAGGCTTGCTGCATGTGCCCAGAATGCACCTCGGTTCGATGGGTGACAAGAGCCTTCTCGTGCACTGCTCCCAGACTCTGGAATGCCCTTTCAATGAAAATTCAATCAACTGAGTCCCTGGGCATCTTCAAATCCCGTCTCAAGACTCACTTGTTCCGTAAGACATTGAAGCCCTCTGGCTGGGACTGTTGATGTTGCTCACTGTTGTTGTGCTTGGATGATGGCACGCTGTAGACCTGCAACTGCTCAGGAACACTTACTTACTTGTTACTATATTTGTATAACAATTATTTGTATGTCCTGTTTTATGTTCTTCTGATTTATAGCCTTTATTTAACTTTTAATTGATCTACTGTGATGTTGTTGTTGACATGATGCTCTCTCCACAGCTCAGATTTGTAACGAAAGTCTTTTTTATTGTCGTTGATATGCCATGCATGTTGTTGTTGACATGCCTTTCTCTCCACAGCTCTGTGCAGAGCTTTGTGACGCTCGGGTGAAAAGCACTCTAGAAGTGCAATTATTTCTGAAATTGGTTTATATCACCTGTTAAAGATAAATTGTAATTATATAAATAACTAGTGTGTTTAGCTATAGTACAGCATAGTAACAGTGTTACCGTGACCAGGATTTTAAAGAGATTATATAAGATAGCCAATTGCTGCATCACTGTTTGGGCAGCAGCAGCACTCATTCTTGTACATGTGTGCTGTGACACAAGTGCTCGTGTGCGTGCCAGCACATGCGTGTAAATATGTCGACTCAGCCTCAAAGCGAGTACTGGTGGTGCTGGGGACACCCAGCTCCCTCGTGGGCCATGCTGGCCTTCGTAGGCGCTACTCGCTAACAGGACTTGCCCCAACAGTCTGTGGAGGCTATATGGGGAATCTTTTACGTTCATGTTTACACGTGGGCGCGCGGGTTATTCAATCGTGCCTGACCTCCCTCCCCGCAGGTGGCGGAGGTGGCATCGAGCCTGGGTATGCTCGTGTCCTCCGTGCTTACCGTCAAGAACTATGTTGTCCAGCAGGAGCCCGACATGTGCAGTGACATCCTGTTGCTCAAAGCCTTGCTGCAGATGCTGCACTACGCAGACGACTACCTTATTGAGGCCACGGAAGCTGAGTAGCTTGGGAGGACTATTCAGATGCATGGTTTAGTTTATACTGGCCAATAGCGACAGCTTTTAGTGTTGCCAACTCTTTAAATCAAAGTCACGAAACAAATGTCACTAGACGTTGTTAAATAGATTTCTGAATTCAGTACAATTTTACTGGCGAATTTACAAATTAGGAAACAATGTGTATTGATAGAAAATCCTGAATACATATCTCCATGTCATAGTAGATGACATGCAGATATGTGGAAAACCAGATATTGCGGAAAACTAGTTACTAAATATAGCAACGAAATATCTGAGCTGGCAAAACTGAGATTAGTTCTTGTCCCCAAAAGATGCATGAGGTCATCTTGTCCTTTTCTACACCTCTTCCTCTATTCTTGTTATTCCTGCATTTCCAAGTTACTCTTGGCCTAGGGAGTTAAGCGGGAAAGGTGATGTATTTTGTTAAGTTGGTTCGTTTTTAGACGTGTTTGGGATAAAAGATCATTATCATTATCAATGGAGCGGCACGGTAATGTAGTGGGTAGCACTGTCACCTCACAGCAAGAAGCCGACTGGTTCGATTCCCGACTCGGGTACCTTTCTGTGTGGAGTTTGTGTGTTCTTCCCGTTGCTGCGTGGGTTTTCGTTGGGTACTTCGTTTTCCTCCCACCGTACAAAGACACGCTGCTGCCGAGGTTAAATGGCCTGCTGAGTAAATTGCTCAAAAAAGTGTGCCCTGCGCTGTATTGGCGTCACATCCTGGGTATTCCCCCACCTTGCGCCCTCTGTCCGCTGAGATCGGATCCACCCCCCCCCTCCGCGACAATGTACAGGATTAAGCGGGTATTGATAATAATGATGCCTTACAACCCTTTACGAGTACAGGCCCCATCGCAACTGACCTGATAAGCCCAAACTAGGACCTCGCCTAGAGAACTTTAGCAAACATGACACAGTTATTACTGTTTAGTTAAATGTTTGTCAATGTAATGATGTCGGTTTTCACGGCTTGATGTACGAGAAATGCTCCCCATAGCCCACGATGCCTCCAACGTAGGAGGCGAAACCATCGCGAAGGAGCACAAACACTCGACACGGTTATCCCGAAAGAACAGCCATGGAGGGAATTTCTTAAATGCTTGTCGGTGGCGTATTTGCAAAAAATATTCAGCTACAAACTTGCAGCAACAATGTAATCGCAGTTGATTTTTGAAAGCATGCCTACGCCAATTGCGCTTCGGCTGATATAAACGATTTTAATGATTAATAAATAGTTATGATAAACAGCCATTGCATATACGGTCCATTATGTTAAGCAGTGGCATTGGTGTTGTTTCGCTCACAACAACGAGCGGAGTGCCGGGCGGTTAACACACAGCAAGCTCACAGTGATGAGGACAAGGTGGTACCTCTGGCAATCATCTCAGACAGTCCATGCCACTGGACCGATGACCTCTTGTCAGCGGGACACTTCACGTTAACTCAAAGTGCACCTGGCCTGGCACCAGTGTCGGCATCCCGCTTTATGATGCAGGTTTTCACTTGATGATGTACAAGAATTGCCCTACTGAGCGGCTCTTTCTGGAGAGCCGAGGAGATTGGGCAGTGAAATCAGCCGTACAGCAGTGGATAGAGTCTACCATCCAGCAGTGGATAGTCTACCAAGAGTGACCGAGCCAGGCCCAAGTCGCTCCCTCGTCTTTGCCATCCACGGTCTCTGCAAGAGGCGATTCTGCCGCGTGCCCTCAGTGGCTGCAGTGACCCAAGGATCAGGGGGCAGGACCAGGGCCCCGGAACCAGGGGCTTGGGGACCAGGGCCCTCGGCTCTATGGCTGGCGATGACGAGCGACTTGGGCCTACCTCGGTCTCGCCTGAGTCTCCCTACCGGCGGCTGCGCGAGGATGCGGGCGGGCACGCCAGGAAAGAAGGGGGCTCATTCTAGGCGCCTATAGTCACCGGAGGGATTGATGATGAAGAGGAAGAGGAGGAGGAGGCGCCAACTCCTCCCGCTCCGGGTTTCCTGAAGTGACGCCTCGTCTCCACACCAACGCCACTCACGCTTCAGAGTGAAGCTCCGGGTCAAGAGTCGACGGCGACTGCGGCCGCTTCCGTGTCGAGCGGTGCGCGCTGCGGCGGTGCCCCCCGCCCGGAACGTCGCCTCCTCCTCCCCCGTCTCGTCCTCCTCCCCCCGTCTCGTCCTCCTCCCCCGTCTCGTCCTC